>JAVYIG010005666.1:0-132075 GCA_035222895.1 Strongylocentrotus droebachiensis
TATTAGTGGGAAAATATTAGTATAGGTGAAGTTAACTAGGTCATCACAGCAGTGGGCGTTGATGGGTGTTCGTTTCTTCCTGTGCACTTGACATGTATTATAGCAATTGTTTCGGGTACTTTAATCCCAAACCTGTAAACTCAATAACTGATCAATAATTGCATCGGTTTTCCAAATCACTAATGGAAAAAACAGTACGTACAAAGTAGAAAAGTAAACATATACTCAAGAATATTGTGTGCGGCTAGATAGCCCACTCAATTACACGTGTATTTGTTAACATGACTACTTTCCTTAGAGTCCAGATAATTAGAATGAAAAGTGAAAGTAACTACAGAACTACATACATTTAGAAGGCAAAGAAACACCGAGACGTACAGTTACACCACCCCCCCCCCCTGAGGTTGTTCAACCTTGGTGGGTGTATGTTGCAACCTTTGTCAGGTAAATTGTTTCCTTGTATTTTAATAAATTCCCTAACTAGTATCTCTCAGTATTATTGCACTCACTTGCCTGTCATTCTAAAGAACAACGTTTGCAAAGAAAGTTCTACTGTACTATCCAAAGTAATATTTCAAAGAAATCAGATTGAAAGAGAAGAAGAAAATAGCCATGTCAACGATTTGCAGGTCAATCTGATTTCCAATTTACTATAAAACCAAGGAGGTGATAGACCCTAATAAAAAAAGAGGACTTTCAAACCATAGACGTATTCAAAGAAAACTACTAACAATAATCATTGGTGACTCGTCGCAGACCACATATGTTTGTTTACTGTGTGTTATACATGCTCACCGTCCCGTGTAACATGCAGTCCTAAAAACTCTACGGAATTCATGGTATTTCACCTAAATACGATTTCATGGTATTACACCTAAATAGTATATTTACAATGATGAGTATAAAAGCAAAATATCATTGAAAAGGGAGAGAAGAGAATCGTGTAACGCAAGGCCCGTTTGGCCTCCTGATGACAGACATGTGTCTGATTGGCAATAGGATTTTCCGGAAGAGCGCCTGCGTGTGCCCTGATAGTCGCATAAAAGAGAAGGAAGAAATTGAAGGGAAAAACATAAAGCAGGAAGTAGAGAGAAAGAGAAAAAAGAGGAAAAAATATTTCATTTATTTGTGAAATTGACTATATAAATTATATACATCAGTAGACATTGCAAAAGTAAAGAAGCCGGGGGGGGGGGTGTTTCATAAAGCTGCGCGTAAAGATACGCATGACTTTACGAATGACTTGAATATGAAGAGCTAAATGGGATTCTCAAATCCTTTTAATTGCATTTAAGCTAAAGTTGAAATATGCAGAGGTAGATTTACCTTATCATGATTAACAAAACATTTTAATGCAAAGTGTATTTTTCGCTACAATTTAATTGAGATTATGGGAAATACAGTCACACTTGTATTTTGAAAGGGTAAAGGTTGGTTTTTTCATCGAAACTCATACAAAACTCAAGCTTATTCACAATGGGATCGTGTAAAACATGAATGACCAGTCGTTTATCTTACCGTGCTTGAGTAATATCTTAACTAGCCACTTGTCGTTTCGTGCTTGACCTAATTAATTCCACTTAAATCAGGAAAAGTGGAGAGAAAGTTATACATTTTACCAGGAAAGAAATCCTTACGGTTCCTCGATTTTTTTGTTAACGTGATTGATATAAAAGTACTGTATTATTCTTACCCCATACAGCTTATCGCTTTAGTTTCGATAATAACACAAAATCCGATTTGTATTTTGTAATGCAGTAAAATATCTCAAGGATTTGGAACGAATTGCATTACCTTACAAGTTTCAATATGCTACATAGCCATACTAATGTGAGCATTATACCACACCCGACTCGAGCCCAGGGCCAGGTATGTGACTTTACAGAAAGATTATGGAAATAATAAAGGAGCAAGGATGGATGTATAAGCACAGATGGGAGAGAGAGAGAGAGAGAGAGAGATAGAGAGAGAGAGAGAGAGAAAGAGAGAAACTGGCAGACAGACAAGCAAGTTTTACCATACTTTTAGCCATTCGAGCCCATGGCCAGTTATGTGACTCTACAAAAAAAAATTATGGAAATAATAAAGGAGCGATCACAGTTTGGAAGAAGAGAGGGAGAGAGAGAGAAAGAGAGACAGAGAGACAGAGAGAGAGACAGAGACAGAGAGACAGAGGGGGAGAGACAGAGGGATAGGTAGGGGGAGGGCAACTTGCGTTCATAAATATAAAACTACCAGACAAAAATGCAATATCTTGGCAAAATCAACCCCCCCCCCCCCCCCCCGCTCACTACTTCTTCCTTTTACTCATCTTAGGCCCGATGTTATTTTGTTTATTTATTCATTTATTTATCTATACTCCCGATGGATGTTCAAGTGTGCAGTATTGTATAAACTTTGTGTCCATTACATTACCAGGCATACTTTCAATATTGGTTATAATTAAATTTGAAAGTTTCAATATCACTGGTGTGTTTGATCAAGGCTTTGGAAGGAATATCATTATCAACGAATAGTCATGAGAAATATTATGTTGCTCAAGTACTCGATGTATTCGGTAGCGCATTGCGTACAATGCCTTCTACTCGCCCGATTATCATGTTATCGTCATGAAGAAAAAATACCGGAAACAATATAATTTAGTTTTACAGTACTTTTCTATTTCTCGTTTGCATGGACCCCCATTCATTCATGTGTATAAGGACCTTTATAAACCTGAAAGGCTAATAAAAGAACAGCAACATTGGCATTGAGTTTAGGGGCTCGGTGTCAAAACCAGTGCACTCAAATTTGTACCCTTCAGCACGTTGTCAAGGCAACTATTGTTGGTCGATTTATCGCAAAATTAAGTTGAGCAGACACGGAGTGAGCTGAACAATCGAACCACTGGTTCAATTCCATACGGTTCTCACGACTACCTAGTCTGGCTCCAAGGTGAAACTGTATTTATTTTATTCCGGATAAAAATATAAGTTTTCATAAAGTCAACTACAGTTTGTTAATGTTTAACTCAATTTATTGCCTGATAGGTAAGACGTTGAATTAATGCATTTTCCACGGCACCACATTAAAAAACAATAATCTTGATCACAAAAATGACTACTTTGAATATAGACAGCGAAGACATGGTAACGAGAGATATAAGCCCATTCTGTGAGTAAGACTATATTTTGAGGCTGTTTCTACAGCTGCAGTCCATTGAAACTCAGAACACTGAACATTCTTTGTGGAAAAATGGCGCTAAAATCCCCCATTGATTGCATCAAGAGCCAAACCTCTTGTGTAAATACTTTAGAAGGTTAAGAATTTCCTTCCAAAAGTTATGAAAATTGACGAAATAAATACTCTAAACAATTTACATTTCCACCTTCATATTATTGCCAAGTGGTATAAATAAAGCAAAAGTACACAAAGGGTGATTGTTGCCGAATAATTGATTATTTTCATTAAGTAGAATATCCCAACTGAAGGTGACATTTTCTGAAATAATTATGAACAATCAAGGGAGTGGGCAAAACAATTATATTATTTCATCAAATGTTGACATAAGAGTACATTGACGCAGAGGTACTCTAATCCCAGATATTTGAAAACATTACCGAAATGTTGATATTAATAAAGAGGAGGTTGAGTTCTGGGTGATGTGAAAACTAATTTGTGAGCTCTTTTGGGGGGGGGGGGGGGGGGGGGGGGGGGTAAGCGGACACTTTTTTTTTTTTTTTTGTTCTCGAAATTTGAAAATTTGACATTTTGCTCCGTTGGGGGGGGGGGGGGGTAAGGTCACCTTTCTTAGGTCAGCCATGGGGGTGATTTTTTTTTATTTTTTTTTAAATAAAATAAATAAATAAAAAAAGGGGGGGTTTACACACATAAAAATACCAAAGGGGGGGGGGGTTTAACCCCCAAAACACCCCCTGTGTACGCGCCTGGGCCTGGGTGATCAACGTTTCCAATCGTTTCTTTCACATTGCAATTGCATGACCAGAGCACAACTTCATCTTCAAGCCTATTAGGAATTTTCAGGGTCTTCTTAGAAGCATTTGTGGCCTGAACACGAGTTTAATCCAGACCAGTCAAGAGTTAGAAGCAGACACATTTAAAAAAAGGATTAAAAATCACCATTAAAACCGATATTATTTGGACAGCTTATAGGAAAGAAAGAGGACTGTGAATTTGTGGCTTCATTTCAGAATGATAAAGCGGGGATTGGGGATAGGGAATCAAAATATTTAGGCCACCCTCGTTTCGTGTTACAGCTTAAACTGAAAGCGATATGGAATTTGCAGCATTGCATATTTTAAGGGGTTTAGCTGGAAGGCTTCTAGCTAGTAAGGACATAATTGAAAGACCATTGATAATATCAACCAAACAAATCGGATTATTCCTGATAAAATAGTTATGTGGATTTATTATAGAAGGTAGCACAACCGTTCTTAAAAATTGTAAGAAGATTTTTGGTTTCAGCGTAAATGATATTTTTAAAGGTATAGACCAGTTTTGGAAACGCCCTCCTCTCCAAAAATGAAATGGAAGCTCTTATTGCCAATCATGTGAAAGAACATGTTTTTGCTAATACGTGATGAAACAAATTTTGCCGGGAAACCGCCTACTAATTGATATATTTAGTAAACTATTATATCTATCCGGACTGGATAGATATCGCGAGTCCCATATACATCTTTCTGTGTACAGTGCTTGTAACTTTACCAAGACTGGGCCAAATTTCTTATCATTTAAATGATTCCAGAACCTTGCAGTACACACCAATACGTATATGCTAAATTATCAACCTTTTCTGATCGATTCCACAGCGTTTCTTTCACAATGCAATCGCATGACCAAAACCGGTATATATACCTTTCATATTAAACATCAAACAATACGGAGAGAGAACAGCATTATGCAATGGTAGACAAAATTGGTCAAGTATTAAGTTAATTACATTGTAGTTACATAGTAGATAGATAATAACACAAGTAAAGTAAAGGAATCATAATCTGCCCTTTATCCAAGAAATAGTCAATTTGCTTCGCTCTCTTTTTCTCCCTCTCTCATTCTTCTTAACCTCCCAGTGTATTTCTCCCTAACAGTAGCATGCCTATAGTTACTCCAAATAGTTTAGATGTGAATTATGTCTATAGTAGCAACTCTCTCCATGATTCCACCTATTCCAATTATCCAATGAAACAGAGCTCTGATAGTCGTGAGAAAGTACCTGTTCTACTCTATCTGCAGTCAACAACATATTTGATTCCACAAACATAGTATAGTATGACCAAATAGAAACTCCAGAGAATTTGGAATAGCAAGTACAGGACATTACAAGAAAACAGTAATTTATAATTCCACGAGGGCTATTTTGTAAGAGAACAGAGGTGCCAAAACGGGGGCGGGAGCGTGGGGTGTTGGAAGTTAGATGTTGGTTCACCTGGTAATGTAAGGCTAAGTGATTGATTGCGTGAGAACTTGACGCAAATTAAATACATTAACAACGATCCAGGGACATTTTGCAAATATTTCTTTTCAAACGGAACTTCCAAAATAACTGAAGTTCCAATTGTCAACATACAGATAACGTCAGACCAACTTTGACTTTGATATCATGCCTTTTCCTGTACGTCCTGCCTGTAGGTGTGATAATATGCAACTTACCTGGCACAGGACCAACCGCCGACTTCTGCAGGAGGGACACTAATACTATTTATTGCAGGTGTTGGTAATGTCCTTTTAGAGGTGAGGCGACGCAATATCGTTATCAGACATCAACAGTACAATTAACTCCGAATTGAACTTGGACTTGAACTTCAGAATGTTATCTAGATTAACATGACTTTTGTAGGATGTATCAAAGAATTTTACACTGACAAAATAAGATGGGCTCCTCGACAAATCACAGCGTACTGATGCTACTGAGCGACTCAAAGTATGTCGATTTGCGATTATGTGACGTCACTAAGTCACTACTTCTATCGTCTGTTTAAAGCGAGAAGGGCGTTACCTCCTATACGCTGAGATCCTAAGCTCAGGTTAACGTGCGTTCAGTGAGACACTATGATGAAATTGCTGCCTATTTACCCTATCACTTTGTGTGGTGCAAGCGTGGACCTATAAATGGTACACAACTAACAACATGGAACAGAGAATGAGCCTGGGAAGGTCTAGATATTAGAGTCGAGATGACAACTTACGTTGAAGGCAAGTGCTGTACCTGAAGAGAGTGACAACGAAATGAAAACAGAGAGGCAAGTGCTGTAATGGGGGCTGAGATGCGACTGGGATCAAGATGAAGAGCTAGGCTCAAGAGAAGAATGCATGCCATGCCTGAAATAACCGCACGTTTCTCCTTCTGTTGATAAGACACCAAGAAAAAGACTACGCGACGTGCATGCCACTGGCTCCCTCCTATAGAAGTCAGGCATATGAGGTCATAGAGGTCCCTGCCAGTGTATTAAATCACCTCTATTGAGTATTGGAGCAGAATATTGCTTTATTCACCCAAGAGGTCCCCTGACCTAATATAACTCCACGATGGAATGTGTATGATATTCATAAACGGTAGTGATGTTACAATAATCAGGGAAGAGAAAACAAAAGAGCCTACAGACACTCCCTTACCACCCCCCCCCCCGGTTGTTTTTTAAATCTCTCTCTCTCTCTCTCTCTTTCTCCGATCTCATTAAACTTACCTCCTTTTTTACCCCATCTTCCCATTTTTCAAATTCGCTTGATTTCTTACGAAACATAAACATATAACGATGTATTCCATTGGAAGTTAAAAACTCGAATGACACCACGTGTATTTGAGAGGATAGTTGCCCAGACACACAGGTTCATGAATCAACTTTGTAACACTGGCAGATCATTACTTCATTAAGAACTGGTCGAGTCCAACATAGCTAAATAAAGGGAATAACATAAATAATCTAATTTCATATTGTATTCATCAAGTCATATGAATATAAATTATATTTTCTAATCGAAAAGTATAATTTTCATATTCATTTGACATTGACTAAATACGGCACTTTTGGAATTAAATCGGATTAGGATACCCATAAAATGCAAGGTTTATTAGACAGGTGGGGCCCCAAAATATTTTAAAGGGAGGGAGCCCAAAATGAGCACAGATCCAAGCGGTACGCGTCCATGCATGTTACCAATCTGTTTAATTATAAATTGGGAGTTCGAGTTCCATGAGCGCCCCCAACCCAAGCCCTCTCCTCATCGGGGCCTGTTAGGTGGCAGATACAAAATTTAGGCCTGGGAACATATCATAATGAATGCACCTGTGAAGGACTTGAGATGCGCTGAGATGAGTTGCGAATTGTATTTTTTCTAGGTCATAAAAAAACACGAGCACATATATTGTTCGGCACAGTTGGACCCCCACAATGGACATGAATAGAATACTGAAAGCATCTCTTCAAACAGAGTACAATATCACACCTAAACAATACATAGAGAACCATGTATGCGAGCCGTGTAATAACACCATGATACAATGGCCATATTATCATAATATCATGTCTTTATTAAGTCGTACATTACAAGGTTTTGGGTCTTGAGGTCTCTGTAGGTCTTTGTATTTGGTTTAGGTAGACATTGATATATATTTTAAAATGTAGAGACAATATCGCTCGGATAACGATTTAGAAAAAAGAAGAAAAACTATAAAGGTACACGAAACGTTCCTGTAGACCTTCACATCATACCGACCAATATACTAACCTGAAATATATCCATCTATTATATATTCCTTCCCTCCCTCTCCCTCCCTCCCCCCTCCCGCCACCCCCCCCCCTCTCTCTCTCTCTCTCTCTCGATATCTCTCTCCCACCCCTCCCTATATGATTCATCTACTACTTGCATCTAAATTACATGTATGACTAATAATCATACTCAGGTATTGCCCTGATCGAATTCCAGGTCCAAAGTATACTCTGATGATAACAAATTGAAAGTAAATAGACTCATGTTTATAACATTTATATGCACATATTAAAACAAATCCTACATAGGTCGTTGGTTTTAACCCTGAAAACATCCACAGTTTAGTCAGCACGTTATATCCGCTCTTGGCCTTCACCCCCTATACATACCTTCATGTTATTTTCAGCTGGACCTTTGCCAAGTACACAAATAGGTTCATCTCCAGAAATATGGCATCGATATTACTGTATTTAGAACGAAATTACCTTGATAAACTGATCATAAATGTTGTGGAATGGGAAAAAAAATAAAACGGAAGGAAAGTGATCTCATTAACATTATGTATAATTTCCAATTAACATTGAAATCATTATCAGTTTTTTTTTCTTCTGAAGGATGTTTTTACATTGTTTCATTTCTGCATTCTCACTGTCTGCCCCCACTTACACCCCCCCCTAATTCTCTCTCTCTCTCTCTCTCTCTCCTTCTCTCTCCTTCTCTCTCCTTCTCTCTCCTTCTCTCTCCTTCTCCCTCCGTCCTTCCTTCCTTGCCCATCTTCATCAGCATTTGACCGCGATTTTTAGTATCACGATTCTACATAATACAGGTCAACAATAACTTTTAAAGGTACCCCTAACCCACAACATTCGATCAAAAACTTAATCTAAACCATTCAAAATGAGTAGGCCTAATAAAGACTAATCTGAAATCTGAATCTGAATCTGAATTTCCATTCACTAGTTTATAAAGATATGTTTAAATGCAGTTTTATGCAAAAGAGTCCCAAGACAGTGCTGGAATCGCGGGCAACAAGAAAACCCCTGGGGAAAACTATTCCTGAAGATTATCGGAAAATATAGATTAATAATTTCGTGTGGCCATAGATCAGGGTCGAAGGTATGGAACCACGCTAGGTTAGGTCAAGACGATGCTGTGTGGATGCTAGCGTACACAATTGCCAAAAGGGGAGAAACTAACATGGTCATAAATACTATTTGCCCGGTTGCCATAGCATGGTAATATATTGTATAATTTGGAAAAATTAAAGGGAACGGGTAGAGTACAGAGGTACGGAAGTCTAGAGATTTGAGATAGAGAGAGAGAGAGAGAGAGAGAGAGGGGTGAGACTGAGGGGGGGGGGGGAGAAAGATAAAGTGGGATAAAGAGGTTCAGATCTTGTTCAAAAAGAAAAATGAAAAAGAAAGAAACAGAGCAAGATGGAAAATTGGAGGAACACAGAGAGAGGTAGACAGCCAGACTAAAAGATATTGGAGAGGGACAGGGGCGCAGAGTCATGAAATCGAGTTTGCTGTACCTTGGTTATTTCCCCTACTATTACAAATGTAAATTTCCTTTTTTTTCTAAAAGTATGGCGAAAAGTTTAAATATGTGCGCTTTTGGCTGGTAGACAATTGTCAATTTGTCTACAAATACTTTTGGTGGAGAGGGGGATCACAAACACACAAACCCACAAACCACACCCATCGTTCGGTCGAGGATGAGGGAGGGGTGTTGATATGTGCCCCCCCCCCCCCATTTCCCATACCCCAAACCCACATCACTTAAAATTGTCGATTTCATAGCCTGTTTTTACACATTTAAAATTGTGTTAACTTTGCTTTCTTCCAAAAACATGTTAATAGTATTCATGTTTATTAATCTTCATCTACATTGTGTATATTGGTTTATTTATTACAACGGCTACTTCTTACACCCCCTTTCGAATATTATTATGTTGCGGCCTACATCCGAACGGCATCCATGCACACATATCAGGTGAAACATATGTCGGTGTCTTCAACTCCTTTGCAGGTGATGACGGTCACCGTCTGTCTTCAAATCACTCCAAGTTAACGGATATTAGCTTTGATAGGTTGCTATATTTAGATGATCAGATTGTAAGAGGACGGTAAGGAAAAAAATGGAAAGGTACGATTGAGAAGGAAACGGGATTGTTTATTTTGTAATGCACGTGAGTTGGGATGGGGGAGGGGGAGTGGGAGGGGGATGAAAGGTGTTTGCCTGGCCCGGGGTTCCGGCGAGAGGGATGGGTCAACCCCCCTTCAATCATGGAGTGGAGTCATCTTGTGGTAGTGAGGGAAAAGGATGTGAAATGGATAAAACAAAAAGGAAGGTAAAAGCAAGAAGTCAAGGAGACTTGAACCGTTCATTTAACAATCTTTCTTTTAAGACCTACATGATCAGGATGATAATTATGAGCTCATAACTTATAGCGATGGTTAGAAACAATTAATAGGCATTTTCGTTTTGGAAGAGACCCTAACAATAAGACCAAGCCACGTAAGTATTCGGCGTGTCTCACGCGATACCAGGCGCCATTGAGTAATAAACACAATTGCAAAATCACATGTAATTTCCTTGACAATAATGATTAGAGATTAGCACTTGACTGGAAATGAACAGGTTGTGGGTTCGATCCCCGACACGGCCCTATGATGTCACTTGGAAAGATATCAATCTACATCTACCACTCCATACCAAGGAGATAAATGGGGACCTATTAGGATGACAAAACCCTTTGTTAAGGATATTACCATGCCCTCACGGTGGCCATATGGTAACAATACTCCCCCAGCCCAGAGAGTGGAAATAAGCGACGTAAGAATAATATATGCTTTGAAACATTATGCATATTATTAAGCGTAATAGAAATCCAGATTTATTCTTATCATCATAATGAGACTCGTTACAAAAGGTTTTCAACAATACTAAAATCTTCCATGTACTGTTGAGGTCAAACAGGTAATGTTTGGTATAGTAAAGTAATGATTAGGACAACACATATTATATATAGGCTATATATACCGTGGAGTTTTATATGTACCATGGAGTTTTACAGAATAATTGATTATGACGGATATTGTAATTAACGGCCTCATTGTGTGAAGTTTAAAGGGGAAGTCCACCCTGGTAATTGAAACAATCTCACCTCGCTCTGAAGTAAGGCTAAGCATTTCAGAGGTCAATGGTAGCATTCCAAAACGATTTTGTATAACAACTTACAGACAATAGAGACTGGGAGAGTTGTTAGGTTTTGCCTTTCAACACGGATCGATAATGATCGATACAGATACCAACAATACAATACAACCCTTAACGATGTTAATGGCTTCGTCATGATTCGCGTGTGAAGGCCTATAGTGTATTACTTTTGCTTTCTTGGAATATCATGACCAATCATATTACTTACATTCGTGATCTACAGTTAAGAATAATGATATAGTGTGTGGGAATTTGGCTCGAAAAGATGGATGTGTTGTTTAGAATGACATAAAGGCGGTAAATGTAAATCATTGAGCTACAAATATTGAAGAAACTTCTTGACATATTTTTTATTATCATTTGTTATTTCCATATTACAGGATACATTAGGGTTAATATCGGTGTTTCCTCAATTGTTGGTTTCTCAAGAAGAAAAAGTGGTATAGTGTTTACCTTGAATGTATGCCGCTGATGAAAGAAATATGTTTTCATTTGCTAGGGTTGGAAATCATGTAAGAAATATTGTATTTATTGTAATGGGCTTAAAATACACTGCATTAGACAAATCGACAGCAGCAGCAACACTACATCAATAATGAAAACCTTCATTTATATAGGATCATAAATCGTATCAAACTCAGTTTAATAATAAGTGGATAAAGTGTGAGAACATAAAGTACAATCGGTGTATAAAGAAACCGAAACTTTATATAATTATTTCAACTGAGACAGAAGCATGCGATTAATGTTAGTGATAATTTGATCAATGTAATATTTCCTGGAATCGTTTCCTCCGAAAATCCCATTCCAATATAGATTTCAAACAATAGTTTCCATCTTCTTACTTGATTAAGATGTTGAAATCATGCCAACATACTTACTTGATCCGTATAATGCTACCATTGTCATATGAAGCCATTTGACAGTAATGTGTTAATTAATGACATTAAGTCTTCTTTGGCTCGTGTCGAAGCGACATACACGTCTCACATGGGCTCATATATCAATGGAGCCATCACCCCTCCCCCCCCCCTCCCTACACCCCTCCATGGGTCTGTTTGACAACTTTAAGAGGACAGTCTATTTATCTTCTAATGAATAACATAGAACAATAAAGCAAACTATAGCATGATAGAAGAGGGGGTGAGAGGAAGATAAGGCGAATGAGAGAGAAATTATTTGTTTAACAAGTGAATTAGTAATGAAGAAAACAAGAAACAAAGATTGAGGAGTTTGAATGTCACCATCATATTAAAGTAAAAACAAAGAGAGAAGGAAGTTGAGTGAAAGGAGAGGGAGGGATAGAACATGAATACGGTGAGGGATGATTAGGCGATAGGCGAGGAGAAGTGCGAGAATAAGAAGGAGATACAAAACAGGATGAACAGGATAATAAGGAGATGAAGAAGCAGAAGTGCAACAACAACAACAAATGAAAGAAGAAAAAAGACGAATAAGAAAAGGGGAAGAAGAAGAATTACATATAGAAGAAGAATTACATATAGAAGAAGAAGAAATGGATGAAGAAGAAGAAGTGGATGAAGAAGAGGAGGAAGAATTTAGAGAAGTTCTGGATAAAGAGGATAAAAAGACGAGGAAAAGGAAGAAGAAGGAGGGAAGTACAACAAAACAAAAAAACTGTTGGTAAGAACAGTCAATGGCATTCTCGATTCCGAAAGGTTGTAACAGGATTCGCGATTTCACAAAACGAATCTCTTATTGTATACACTGCGGAAACCTTCTATAACCAAGTCGAGATAGGATATCACAAAAGTTAAGTACGTTTATGGAGGTGGAAGGATTTGGTACAATATTGGCTATCATGAACAAATTTAAGAAGTTCTTGATAAAGAGGGTAAAAAGACGAGGAAAAGATGAGAGGAAGTAAAAACTAAATATTAAACAAAAACTGTCTGTAAAAGCAGGCAATTGCATTTTCGATTCCGAAAGGTTGTAACAGGATTCGCGATTTTACTAAATGAAAATCTTATCATATATACTGCGGAAACCTTCTAATTCTATAACCAATAAGTCGATATAGGATATCACTGAAGGTAGGTACATCCAAAGAGGTGAAAGGATGTGGTCCTTGTGGTATACTGCCTCATTGACGTACCATCAGTTGTCAATCGTGTTTGTTCCCTTGCACTTGGAGAGTAAAAGACAGTCCCTAATTCGAAGATTCCGGTGCTAATAATATGATATGTGAAGCTCATTATGTCATTACTGACACACTACCCAGTCAGGGGGGCTGGTGATGGCAAAAGACTGACAGGATTCCTTACCGCAACATTCGGCGCCAGAATACACGTAGAAGGTGTCCAACCGCAAGAGGTGAACGTGACAAAATAGTAACTGTTAATTTCCGACGTCGTTCATAATTTGAGCAGTTACAGGCGTTTAAAATGAAACAGTGTGCCAGCTATAGTATCTATCTAGGCCTATCGTTTATAAGATGTGTTATGTAAAACCCCATTTATGTAAAAACCACCGTACGACTTGACAGTAATACTGTCACTCGAATTAAATGGTTTCAAATACCATTGAACCTGCATGTTTAATATTCCATGCTACAGGGCTTCAACTGTTCTCGATAAATGTATGCATAATTTTCAATATTCATATGCCACCTACAAGTTTTATACATTTTACCATTTTAACATAACATTTTGCCATGTCATCAAATGCAAAACTTCTATTACAAATTTAGTTCCAAGATGACCAATAAACAAATAGGAATAACTCCGGTAAAATAGGCTTACTCTTCGGGAATACACCAGTTTACTCAAATATTCAAATTCATGGCATATTTTTTGCCCTGGGCCGTAGTAACGACTTATTCCATGAGCCTGTTATTAATAATTGAACTAAAATAATCGTAAGCCAATCTGCATGTAATATAAGAAGAGAAATCTAAATGATTTTAATTTTAATTGTTTTAATTATTATTTATATATATATATATATATTGTTGCTATGTCGGGTAACCTCGAACAACCTGTCAGGTTGTCAAGAACAACCTTTATTTTAGAAGTATTTGAATATGTTAGTAAAACTATTGGCCCGAATTCACAAACCTCCTTCTGTTTCGCCAAACCTCCTTTTGTTCTTTACAAACCAGGTTTGTAAAAAAACGCGTAAAAACGCGTCATATGACGTACGAAAACCGAGGTTTGTCGACTAACCTCCTTTGTGAATTCGGGCCATTATGGCTTGATTTAATGTTCGTGTAACCCGAAAACGCAAAGGCCCGATTGACCTAAGTAAGCCGGTAAAATGATCTTAGGAGGTAATTACAATAGGGAAATACCCTTTATTTTTCCCCGATACATTAGCGACTACGACAAAGCTTTAATTATAGACCTACATTCATTCCTTACCAGAATGTTCAAGGCACATTAAATGTTGGCAAGACAATACATTCAGTAAATAGAGCAAACGAAAAGCAAAATGTGAGCCAAGGGTGGCCCCCGTTTACAGCTTGAATTAGACAAAAAATATATCGAGGGGGTATGATATTCCGCAGGGCATTGTGTTCAGTCTTCAAATAATTATGATGTTCGTCTGGGAGACAAATGATTTTGAACGTGCCAAGTCAGGAATTATTGATAATGAACCGTTCTTCGTTTCAGCCTGTAGACCTATGTGTGTAATATCGGCCGAGGAAGAACAGTGATGTCGTTCGACAGGAGGTGGAGAACAAGTTCATGTCGTAATGATGGATTGAAGCAATCATAAAGAGAGCCTCATGACTGGGTTGAACGCTCTGCAGGGGTTATGATAAATGCAGACATGTGTTCATACTGGCATTGGGGGCTTGGACTGGGGCGACCTTCCTCATGATAAATATAATTATGATATTGTGTTGGCTTCGAGAAAGAGAACATGAACTACATGATCTGGCATCAGCAGCGGGAGGTCGGGGGAGGTGTGATGAGGAAATACAATGTTCCTCGTATAGATAACCTGGAATATATCGGGATTGTAGGGGTGGGTGGAGCATGTTGAGGGTACAACCGCTGGTGTGTACATGATTATATCTTTATATATAGAGAGGGGGAGAAGGACCAGCAAACAGTTTTGTAATATCGTCTCCATTGATGTGAGGTTTTCACAGAGATAAGAAAGGAAGAGAGAGAGAGAGAGAAAGGGAGAGAATAGGGAACACACTCCTCTACCCCCCATCGCCAATGGCCTTATGACATATATTGATTTGAATGTAATTCATTACGACAGGTTCAAGTTCAAGTTCAGTTTATTTTACATCCAATCAAATAACTTTTAATAACAATTTATAACAAATACAATAAAATAAAATGCAATATATATAAAATATGATAAAAACAAATACAACAACAGTAACACTAAAAATAATTAATGGGTAAAGTAGGGATATGAGGGACCACAAAACCCCATTGGCCTATCTAGGCTGGTCCCCTTTTTCTACAAACCCATAAGTAAAATCTTCAGTAATTAAAAGCAGGTGCTCCAAATGACGACAGTGTTGCCCTAAAATAGCTGAACATAGGCTACGCCACGCCACGCACTAACCTTACATAATATGGATAGGTTGTGAATAACGTGATAGTCACCAGCCCCTTACCCTGAATTTATTTATGATATATTTTTGTTTCCCATTTTATATCTCCTACAATGTTTACCCCTCCCTATCGGGAGTTGAACATAACCAATTAAAATGTAGATTAATTAAGAAAATGATCGCTTCATTACGGAATATGTTCAAATACATTTATTTATAAATAATTATCCTACTTTGGCAACGATGACCACCTACCTGCCTCTCTGCAGAACAACATTACAATATACGAAAATGTGTTCCAAATTTAACTCGATTGTATAATTAAATTTAGGATATCCGACGAAATTTGGGGAAATATGGGAGCAGTTGGAAGAAAACCAAGGAAAGGTGTTGCCAAGATGCACTTTCCCTGTTTCAACTTTCCCTCGTTTTTTTAATTTAAGAGTGAGGCATCCGTCATTTTGGACCACATTAATGAGAGTATGAGTATATTGCTCTATAGTAAATAACATGCTTGACGCGGACCAGGACAAAGGCATACAATAACTAGGCACAGACATAATAATAATAATAATAATATTGATAATAATAATAATGATAATATTGATAATAATAATAATAATAATATTTATTATCATAAAAATGACGACAAAAAAATAACAATATCAACAATAAAATTAATACCATCATTGATGATAATAAATGATAATACAATATTAAAAACAATAATAGATGAAAACGTTGAAAACAATAGGTACCATGAATTGGAAAATCATGTTCAATTACTGAGGGGAAAAAGTATGTTCTTTTGAAAGTGGAAAGACATGTTTATTCCCTTTTTCACTTTTTCGAAGTAGCGAACTTAAAAGGTTTTTCAGTAGATGAGAGTCTTGTCGAGTACTGGCAGTATGACAAATGTTGTCACATCCGTTTATTGTAATTAAAACACATTACAAATTAATTTTTGTGCGATGTTCCGACTTCCGACATTATATCTTGACTTTCTGCTATTCGTTCGGAACAGGAAACTGATTTCGATACATGTACTTGTTCTTTATATAAATCGATTTTAAATTGCAAGTCGGTCAATGAAAAGAAAATGAGATATAGAGGGATGCGAAGAAAGAAAGAGAGAGAGAGAGAGAGGATGGGGTAGTGTTCTTCAAAGCCTAAACTCGAAACAATGCAATCCGATTTGCTTTAGCTTTCACTAAGTTAATCGAGTTGATTCTTCATCATGGACACAATGTAAGCCTAATTGATGACATGGGGCTATTACGGGTCATCATATCCTTCTTCAAGAAAAACTATTGTAAAAAAAAGTAGAAGATCAGAACAGAAAAAAGTAGAAGTGTTAACTAAAACAGGAAATTTAGGACAACAAGCGAGGCTGAGGAATTGTGATGATTAATCCATCCTTGTCTATATTACGCAACGATTGCCCTGACATGTCAATGAAGAAATACTTTGATACAGCTGGGACTTAGACTGATTACGAAGAAAAATGATGCATTAAAAACCAAAATATCAGCGATTGCGTTGCAAAGTTCTTATTTTGTTAATAATAAGAACCGTAAAGTCTCCCAAAAGGTATTGACCCATTAATGTCACTGATTATAAGTGTTATACTTTAGGGGCGGATCCAGTCGGCGGCGAGGGCGGGGGCCCAATTCGTGAGAAAATATTTAGAGGCGAATTAGCGGGGGTGGGGGGGGGGGGGTAGTGAGCACTTTTTTTTTATTATAAATCAACACCCCCCCCCCCTTTTTTTTTTGAGCAACAAAAAAAAAAAGGCAAAATAGAAATTACCATCTTTGTTTTACTTTTTTGGCCAGGGGTGGGGGCCCGTGCCCCCCGACCCCTTGATCCGCCACTGTTATACTTCGATGAAAGAAGAAAAAAAAAAGGTCATGGTTTTTTGGAACCTTCCATAATATACGATCCTTGTCATCGATAACAACATAGCCTCGCTCTACTCGCTTCAAATGCGTTGTGATTGATAATCTTAATTATTATACGAGCGGCAATCTCTGGGGTGTCTCATTAACTAAAATCGATTTCGATCTTAAAAATGTTAAGACGGCATCAGTTTAAGGCCCTTAAAATTGATCCGGTCATTTCATGATCAACTTTAAGGCTTGATGAAACACCCCCATCCCCCCCCCCCCCCATTTCTCAATTAGCCCATCTATCAAATTAAAAAAATTAATCATTTAAAAAAAATTCTGCATTCAAAGACTCAAAATCAACACAAACCGAACACTCTATTGTTGCAATTTGCGCAAATGATAAGCTTTCACATATTTGCATAATAAATATTCGCCTTCATAATTTGAGAAAGTCTCCTCATTTTGTGGTGAGACAGTGTTCTGTATGTGTTGTGAAGGAAACACTCATGTTTCCTCAATGTGATTAGGTCGTTGGTTTTAACTGACTGCTTGTGTATGCTTGTAAGTAAGGTACACTACACCATTTCAACTCCTCCCCGGTTCCCTTGGTTGGCTACCCTCAGGTACAACAGGAAATCATTGGTTATCCAAGCGTTTAAAGTGCGGGTTCATAGAAAATCACAAATGTGGCAAATAGCACATTACTAAAAAATGGTAAGCTAACAGATGGCCATCGTGCAAGTTTTAGGTCAACTACATATCGGGTGATTTATAAAAATACAAATAAAACAACCTCCATAGCATCTGAGATATGCGGGAGATTCGCCGGAAAAATAACGATGGTTTAATGCCGTCACAATATGAACCAACCCTGCCCAAGCAGACGACATCCCATAAAGAATGAACATAATTGCAATGCTTTTATTTCTCAAATTATAATGAGTTTAGTGTATATAAATGTGATGGAATTTTACACCAATCAAAAAGGGATATGACCCCCATTCTGAAAACTAAATTATTTTGTTTGTAAATACACAGGATAGGGGTTAATGAACAATCAAAGAAACCACACTTTCAAATTAAAAAACCTCCGGAATGATAGCATGGACGTCATTTTGTTCCCTGTTGAAACGCCGAACATGCCGCGGTGTATGCAGCTGAAAATACAATGGCGTCTTATTTTGTTTACAAGCGACGGATTCCTTTTTCTTGTTTTTTCCTTGCATTTTTCCTCAAAATAATACCATGCACGGGGTTTAGAGTGAGGCAATAGATTAAACATTTCGCCTGAGGGTATTGAAGTAAGAGAAATAACTGAAGAAAAGATGACAAAACAGGCACTGAAATTGTGTGAGATGTCATGGGACATCGTCTGCTTGTGCACATCATGTTCAACATGTGACGTCATATCTCAGCAGCGACCGGAGAGCTTTTCAGGTGCTATGTCGGGGCTGTATCTAAGCGTTTTGTAATTGTTAATAATCATTACTTCGAATGTTTCCAAGCATTGGCTTTTGATAACCTTGGCCAATCAAAGTGTCACCTTAGCAAGAATGACATTAAAGTTAGTTTTTTAAATCATTGAACCTTCTCTTTAAAACCAACGAATGTTCATTGTAAACAATTGAACGCAATTTATGACCATCAATACCATTAGGACAATTAGTGGACCAATTTGTGTGAGTAATCCGTGAATTAGTTAAACAGCCGCGAGTCGTTCAACAGAAATCATGGTTTGACCGAAGGTATATCTTCTAGCCTACCAAGAGTAACAACAACGATACAGGGCTTATTGTCACACCCTTTGCTCATGTCTTTATCTTTCTGCATCTATGTTTACGATAATTCGGCCATTTTAATACATTATGGTTCCACGCGTAGTCATTTTACTCACATCGTGATTATTTGATGTTAGTGAAATAGCAATATCAGAGAGAAAAAGAAATCTACGTCACTTCCAAGTTAATTATTTGTCTTTTATCGAATGATACGATTTAATTCAATATTTGATTCCAGTATTTGAAACCAAAATATCTGAAACATATAACGTAATCATTAGGATCTGGAGTCAAAAGCCAGCCTGAACACTTCTCGTTGTAAATATCCCTCAATAGACATATTTTACACGCGAATAATCCGTGAGAGATGAAAGAGATCAAAACGTACAGCGAAAACAATAACAACATCATCAACAACTACAGAATGAATAAATACATCGACCCCCCCCCCCCCCCATTAATATATTTAGCCGAGAAGGATGAATATACATAGGGAAATAAATGAGACGAAATTACGTAAATTTAGGTACCATCAATCCTGTAATGTGCATCTTCGCTTATTGGTAAACATTCTTCTCGAAGTAAAAATTCCAACCATCCTACCAAGGACGAGTTTGCATTCCATTGAGGCAGGCCAAGCAAGACGGCATAACAACATCGGGTTATTTGGGTATTTACCCTTCGTATTGCATAACACCCATGATCGGTACAATGGTACATTACAGTACGAACGCATGCATTGGATTGCATAGGATCCACCCATTCCCGTTAAAATATACCCGTTTACTCATAGACCGGTTCACTGACATATTCAAATTGTATGCATACTTGTTAAACAGAGGTTGTTCTTGACATCCTGAAGGATTTTCTGAAGCTAACCCGACATAGCAACAAGCATTTGTAGTTCATTAATTAATAACAGGTTATGGAATACTTCGTCACTGGGGCTCGAGGAAAGAAAGATCCATGAATTTGAATATGTTTGGAAACCGGTCTATTGTCTCCATCTTCTTAGAAAGAATTCCCGGATAATTCAAAAGCTTGAGAGGCTTGTCTAACATAGCAACAGTTAATGTATGCAAAGTCAATCCATCAATGCGTATGCAATTATCATGATCATGTAAAGCAGGTACGTTAAATAAGTTGGCAACCATGGGTTCTGGAGCTAGAGAAACATACATAAATTGAAATACATAAGGAAGCATGACTATTGCGGGCATCGATTGGGAATTCCCTCTAAACGTGTCTAATCTGCTAATGGCGATACATCAAATAGGGGAAAAGAGCAAAAGAGCAAGTCACGTCTCCAAAGCATCCCAAATACCTTCTTCAGCACGAATACAATTGCTGAATACTGGCAATTTCTTCTTTAACCTGAGGTGTTTTTGCGTCTTTAGTTCATAAAACTTTACAGCGATCAATAAAAATTCATGATACATTCTTCTGTTACGTCAGGAGATATTTAAAAACTTATCAATGAAATATATAGATAAAAGGTAGATAACACAATCATAATTATTGTATTCGGAAGATATCAAAATCAACACTGCTACGTGCTATATGATGATGACGTTTGACGGCATTGTGTGACTCATCAAATAATATTTGAAATTTTATCACGAAATACAACTAGAGATATGATGTTTACTTTTCTCGTACATTTGTACTCTCGGTCTGTCCCCGTCGAGTACGCCTATTATTGGCATGTAGAAAGAATGGATGAATGATCAAATGAATATATGAATGAATATATAAATGAAAGAATCAAGGAATTAATGGTTGATAAATGAATGTATGGATGAATAAATAAACGTAAACAATGAATAATAACAATAATAATAATAGTGGGTTCTTGTATAGCGCCCATGTCTGTCAGATTTGACACTCCTGGCGTTCCCGAACAAATATTAATGAATGATAGATTGTTAAATCATTGAATAAATGAATGAACGAATGAATAAGTGAATGAATAAATTGATGAATAAAGCTAACGAATTTCTAGATAGACGGCGCTATAGAAATGCCTATTATTATTATAGCTTTCGAGGGACACATTGCGTGGGTGCGGTCCTGGTAATTCTGATTATCATTAATGATTACACTCACTTTGCCCTGCATGATGCCTAAAGGCTAGTCAGGTGGGCAGCGCAGCAGTCAAGTGCGTTCAGACGTATCCAGGAATGTTTATTTCCAGAATTAGAACTTGCTACATGATGATTGATAAACATGTGGCGTTGTTATTGATGATAAAATGATAATTTTTTGTTATGATATCACCAGGCTACATTTTACACTAACATTGCAACTAGCTCAGATACAAAGGTATCACGCATTTAAACCTCAAGGGTTAAGATTTATTTTAGTATCGACACATAGAGATTTGGCACCTGTTTGTAGGAATACAGCTAATATTTACATTACCACGTTTATTTTCCTGAACAGATCAAAATATGATCAAAATATTAAATCAAATTAACTAACGTATACCTATACGTTAGTTAGAAACATACGCAGTTGGAAATTGCTTTCATTTTGATTAGTTTTAAATGGATATTTGGGTTACAACATGATTTTAAAATAATTCACAATAGACCTGTGAGACGTTATTATCATGCCAAAGGGGAGGAGGAAGGGGATCAGTGTGAAACTGATATTGGAAATGGTTTGGAAAGAAAACTGCTGATTTAGGTGGAATACCTTTCATGCAGGTGGCGTGTGACAATACATGTAAGTATTGTTAGTTTTCTGACTTTTAGAAACGATGTTGCATTCTCCTCTATAGATCCCGACAATATGAATCGCTTACGTCGAGTTATAAATCGTAAAAGGATTGCTACAAACAGATGAGATCGCCTTCGGGTGTATTTCTCACTTCTTCAGTAACCACTGACATACAGGTGATTTCCTTGCGGTAAACCTATTGTGACTCAAAACGAGGCACGGAGGAAGAAATTCATTTCATAATTCAGTTCATTTCCACGGCTGTCATCTCCTCTCATTGTAGCCTACCACGTGAGCCCAACTCACAACACGGACAAAAATAAAAGGTGCGATTGCTTTCTCCTTTGAATAATCTTATTGACACTGCATACATACTACTTCTTTACAGAAGTTTTTTTTGCAACACGAAAACTAGCTTGACCATCCCGACATAGCAACAGTGTGCAAATTACCAGCCAATGCCTTATCGCTATTGCATGGTTTAATACATTTAAAGAGCAGTGTTACTACCGCTGTAACATCAAGTAGAAATGGCATATAATGTAAGGTACAATAATCTTTGACGAGACAACAATATTGATGATTTCGTAAAGTACCAATACTTGTAAATTATTTTACTCTGGAGCATCATGTAGCATGCTGTCAGGATATGCTCAGCAAGTGCAACCTTTTTGATATTCAATTCGCCTCGGACAAATGAATAAGTGGTATTGTACCCCCCCCCCTCTCACCCCACACCCTACTCATCTGCCCTGCTCTATATGTTTCAGATGTAACAATGTACACCAAACATGATAAGGAGAAAGTGTTTCTCTTTTTACAGACTAAAGGCGTTTGAAAAATTAAGTGTTGTTTTCGCAAACTGCTTGCGTTTATATGTACAATATTACATCCAAAATTCCTGAAAATATTTGGTTGATATCAACAGTGATGCGCTTTATTAATTACCTAAATAATACAGCAATTAAAAAGTACATGCCCCGTTAAGCCACCAAAGAATTCGCTGTTTTAATTATTCATGCAACAGAGCCCAAAGATGACTAATTAAATAAACAAACCAGTGAATTGAAACTGACATTCCTTCGGTATTTGATTTGACATGTGTGATTGCTCAACTAATAATTAATATGAACTCCTCTTCGTACAATAATTGTGACTCATAATAAAAGTGCGCTTGTTTTGATTATTCCCATAAGTGAGAGCCACAATCGCATAGTTAGTTTACAGTGATTAACATGATCATTGAGACAAGGGGAAGGGGGGGGGGGGTAAATCACACTTTCGTAATAAATTAACAATTGTTCAATTTCAAATTCAAATCATGGGAAATCACGCAGTAATTCCAAAGATGGTAGCCTGGAGAGAGAGATATATAACTGTTGAAGCTAACTTATTAGATCCACTATAACTTGTTGCAAACGTCTTTATTACGTCTTGCCAAGAGAGTCCCTAGTTCATAGTAGTTCGACATTGGGGTAACCAAGGGGCAGAGGGGGGAGGGGGTTAGATCTAGTAGATGGATGTAGCATCGATAAACCTCAGCATATTAGCCGCGCTGGTGTATGCAGGAAATGTGCCTTGGTAGGTCTAGGATTTGTCGGACGGGGGCTAATTAAATAGTCATCAGTTAATGGATATAGATTTATAATGATTTGTACACATGTAGCTGTAATGGGATAGAGGTCATGTGAAACGTCAGCTGATACATGAGTAAAATAATCTATACAACACTAGTTCGCTTGTGTCCTACCCATCACCGCCCGCACCCAACCCCCCCCCCCCCTCCCACCCTGAACAGGAATGAATACTTTCTGAACGTGTCATAACCTACGGCTACGGGCTGATAATGAGACCATCAAAAATTAAAAGTTTGTAATTTGAGAGTATCTCCCATAGAAAGTGCAAGAATTTTAATTGTCCATTCATTGTTAAACAATTCCTTGATCGATGAAGCAACTTGCGGATGCATGGTAGATCTTGGACATTAGTGTATAATAAAGTCCGTTCAAATCCGTTTGAAAGTGAAACCTTGCCCTCCAGAGAATCTCTGAACATTAATACGAGTATAATTATGCAATCTGAATGGGTGTTACACAGGGAGAATGGGTTTTAAAGGTCAGACGAATAAAAGAGAAACTAGGCGTGATACATTGATAACTTGTGGTAAACAAGTATCGAATCGGTCGCATGATGATAGCTCCAATGTCATTCATTTTATTTACTCTTTCTTCCCTGTACAAGTTCTTCCAGACAACACCCACTTACGATTTTAGTTTTTTCCAATTCCATCCACATTGGTCTTTAAATTACCTTCGGGTCCAAGAACGATAAAAACAAAACTCCCAGACTGTAACATCTACAATGCTGTATTTTATACAAATTAATACATAATATGTTTCTACAAACCATCACAGAACTACACCATTATCGTAATGGTTTCTGCGAATTTTAAATAATTTGCGTATGCACAACTAAAACACTGGGGTGTACTTACGTAATAATTGCACCACTACGGCGATACTCATCGTTGGTATCTTAAGGTTCCACGGTACAGCTCTCATCCGATCCATGGCGCCTCAATTAAGGTTTGTAGTGATCCTGCTCAATGTTACACCCCTGCTCGGGTAATGTACCCGTGTTCTGGTAATGTTGTACCCCTAGGGGTGTAGAATCTCCAGTGGCGTACCCCTGCGCTCATATACGAGAGGAAGATCTGCAACCTGCCTCCGTTTCGCGGTTCAACAAAGCACCGTTATAGATTCCGTTAACAAGTCAATAGATTAGGGAAGTCTGATCCGCCTTCAAAACTACCGCAAATACTGCCGCTCCGTTCGATTAGCATAGGAGTAATGCAAACCCAAAGTCCATCTGCGAGCAGTTAACTTTTGCATGACAATGAATGATAGCTATCAAAAGTGCAGTAGCGCGTGTTCATTAACGGGACATCCGCACGTTACCTGTGCAATGACTGCACACTGAACACGAGTGCGTGCGTTTTTTTTTGTACTATCTACTTGCAGCATGCAGCAGACACCACTTTGTATTGACTGACTACATGTGTATAGACATTTCTATTTTTTCAATGAGGCCCATTCGCTTTTATTGATGTTTTTAAGGTTTTATTCGGCGGGAGATTCCACAGTTGTGTCAACAACAGATCAACATGTGCCTGTGAATGATGACAGAAGGAAAGGGAACTAACTATCCGCTTTGGAACACAATGGATCAATTCAACCCAACTCAACTAGAACTGATTCCTATTATAATAGGGCGTGGCCTTCGGTTAAGGAGAGAATCCTTTTTATAGCAGAATTTCTTCTGACATAAATATTTTCGATGTATTTTTTTTCTACACATATTGACACATTGTAGTGTTGCAATTAAATGTTATAAATTCCTCTCCTCTAATAACGTTGTTTCAGTACCAGCTCGGTCAACTAATTAATTATTAGGTTGCATCACATCTTTATCGTGCGTTTAATGTACTGGGGTATCGACTTTCACGAAACCGTCATAAGTACAACTTTACCGACATCCTATTGAAACACGTGTTAATTACAATGTACGCCTTTCAATGGGATGTCGGTGAACTTGTAATTATGACGATTTCGTGAATCGCTGTCATGGTCTTTTGTGAAAGGTCGAATAAAGGTTCCACAAACCTAAACCCTAAGGGCTTTTTTTTTGTCTTGAAAAGATGATCCATTTTGTTACACTTTACTTCAGCGCTGATTCCCGCTCACTTGCGATGATTCACAAGATACACAATCTGGGCCCTGCTTCATGAGGTTTGGCATCGGTAACAAAGTAACACAATTTGATGAAAAGTACTGATAAGAAGAAGAATAGGCCCTAGTTAACATTTTTACGGCGCTTAACATGCTCATCGTTTTTAGCGCTTTACATGAAATCAATAACCTTTAAAGACAAACCTAAACAATAAACATAGTTACGACAGAATTAAAAGAATCTAACGGCAGTTCTGGATTGAACAAAAATTTAATAAAGAAAGAAATATAGAAATAAAAGCGACTGACATCTTCGAATGGCCGGTTATTCACATTTAGGTCTAAGGCAGTGGCAATTGCTATTTAGTTTTATGGAAAAGGAACTTGAGGCTCCTGATGAGCGATTACATTGCAATAAACGTCAAAGCAAAATTTTAGAAAAATCATTGGTTACTTTTTGTGGGATAAATTGAAGCAATTTGAAAAAACTAATTTAACACTCAACTCTTTAAAGGTAAAGACCAGTATTAGAAACGCCCCAATTTCAAAAAATGAAATGGAAGCTCTCATTACCAATCATGTGAAAGAATATGTTTTGACTAATACATGATGATAAAAAATTTGCCGGGAAACCGCCTACTAATTCATATATTTGGTAAATTTGTTTCTCTCATGGTCTGTGAGAGATATAGGGTAGTCCCATATACATCTTTCTGTGTATAGTGCTTGTAACTTTACGAAGAATGGCCAAATTTCTTATCATTTTGATGATTCCAGAACCTTGCAGATGCTAAATGCTAGATGATCAACCTTTTCTGATCGATTCCACAACGTTTCTTTCACGTGACAATGCAATCGCATGACCATTACTGGTCTTTACCTTTAAAGGGATAGTTGACTTCTATTTTCGGATCGCAAATGCCGTCAAAGTGCATGGTTATTGCTCTTATTCTTATCTATGACATTTCTAGTGCCCTTTTAGAACCTAAAATTGCTATGAAGGTAATTTTAGACCCTAAAATGTGTGAAATTTAGCCAATACGATCAGACCGATTCAGCTCCACTTTCAAAAGAACACGGTGACCGTTAATTAATTATTTAATTAAAAATAACAATACATGGGCCGGCTGCATGGTTGTGCGAAATATAAGCAACACGAAAATGCCAACAAAAAAGCCAACTTCGGCATTTTTTCAAAATAGCTAATATTTGTGGAGGTACACAAGTATTAGAAATCGTTATATTTCAGCCGTCTCTAAACCGATTTTGATCAAACAAAGATGGTTTTGTCGTTTAAATATTATGTTCTTTCAAATTTGACACTTAGTTTTTTTGTGTAGCGCCCTCTGCAACAGAACTCAACTATCCAAATTTGATTAAAATTTGATAATTTTGATTATCAAAATGTGATCATATTCTGTCTTGAAAAACAGATCGCATAGGCCCTATCATGAAATTGTGTTAATCATTATAAAAAAAAATCGGGTTAAATACATGCTTTTTTGCCAACCAATGGATTTTTGCGGGTCGATCTTCTCTTTCATCAACATGAATAACTCTTTCACAAGTTTATGTCAATGGAGCTAGTTTAAATGCAAACGAACAAAACATGGAATAATAACTGATGTACATTCAGCTTTCAAAAATTTGTTTATTTCATGGATCGTGCTAAGATATAACATCAATTTTGTTAATGCTAATACAATAACACTCATTTATTGCACCCATCCGCCGCTAGATATATTTCCTAATTATCTTTTTTGTCTGCATATTGTTGACTAAGTTGGAATCTAAACATTTTACGAGCGGAAACTAGAGGCAAATTCGTCATCCAAACCAAAAAAACAGTCTAGCCCAGTTTTCCGCCCCTCCCCCTCTCTATCTTTCTATATATCTCTCTATATATCTCTTTTAAAACACACACACCTACACATGCACAATACAAAGACATACACAACCTCTTTCTCCTACAAAGGACAAGTTTACAAAACAGAGGGTTGTTTTGGGAAACACTTCTATCATTCCGGATGGGGTCAAGGGGCCGCAGGGGCGGAGCTCCCGTGTGCTCTTGAGTTGTTAACAATTTAGAACCTCCAAGATTGGCCGTAACGAGAGATAGAAATTGTAGTTTTCTCCTTGAAATTCATACAGTCCTAATCATTTCGTTATAAATCATCTCTTTCACTGTTATAAAAACAATGTCTTATAACTGTTTTTTTCCCCGTTAGGTTATACTTCTCCGCAGTCTTCGTAGCTAGGCACATGTCGAGCCAGCTCATCGACAATGAAATATGTACACGTAAATTTAAGATCAATGTTTCTCTCTCTCTCTCCATCCCTCTTTCCCTCCTTTCCCTTTGCATTCTTCTTCTCTTTCACATTTTTTTCTCTTTTCCCCATTTTTCTTCTGTCATCTTTTATCCACCCTTTAAAATTAATAATAGCTAAACAAAGCAAAAACTAGAAATCGAAACAAAAAAATAGTTGACTGCCATTTACCTGTGTTTAAAGGAAACGGCCGGGTAGGCTCATTATTCAAATGCCAACATCTTCTGGCCAGAAAATACCTACCCTAAATATATCTTAGTCTAGCAGATATAACCAGTTGAACACATTGAACAAAGTTCTTACAACTGCTAATAAATAAAAACGAAACGAGGACAAAAACTAAAACTATAACATGAAATTGTTAACTGGACGTGCCGTTCTCTTACAGTTTAAGGGGCAGGGCCCACTAGGCTCATCATTCACAGGTCACCATCTCCCAGTCAAAAATTAACTACACTAGTGCTAACCTACATACAATCAATTAAACAAAACAAAACAAAACATCTGACTGGGCGTGCCGTTCTCTTACAGTTTAAGGGGCAGGGCCCGGTAGGCTCATCATTCACAGGTCACCATCTCCCAGTCAAAAATTAACTACACTAGTGCTAACCTACATACAATCAATTAAACCCCCCAAAAAAAAATCTGGCTGGGCGTGTCGTTCTCCTACAGTTTAAGGGGCAGGGCCCACTAGGCTCATCATTCACAGGTCACCATCTCCCAGTCAAAAATTAACTACACTAGTGCTAACCTACATACAATCAATTAAACCCCCCCCCCAAAAAAAAAAAAAAAAAAAAAAAAAAACATCTGGCTGGGCGTGTCGTTCTCCTACAGTTTAAGGGGCAGGGCCCGGTAGGCTCATCATTAACAGGTCACCATCTCCCAGTCAAAAATTAACTACACTTAGTGCTAACCTACATACAATCAATTAAACCCCCCCCCCCCCAAAAAAAAAAAAAAAAAAAAAAAAAAAACATCTGACTGGGCGTGCCGTTTTCCTACAGTTTAAGGGGCAGGGCCCGGTAGGCTCATCATTCATAGTTCACCATTCCCCATTCAGAAATTAACTACACTTAGTGCTAACCTACATACAATCAATTAAACCAACAAAAAAAACATCTGACTGGGTGTGCCGTTCTCCTACAGTTTAAGGGGCAGGGCCCGGTAGGCTCATTAACAGGTCACCATCTCCCAGTCAAAAATTAACTACACTTAGTGCTAACCTACATACAATCAATTAAACCAAAAAAAACATCTGACTGGGCGTGCCGTTCTCCTACAGTTTAAGGGGCAGAGCCCGGTAGGCTCATCATTCACAGGTCACCATCTCCCAGTCAAAAATTAACTACACTTAGTGCTAACCTACATACAGTCAATTAAACCCCCCCCCCCAAAAAAAAAAAAAAAAAAAAAAAAAACATCTGTCTGGGCGTGTCGTTCTCCTACAGTTTAAGGGGCAGGGCCCGGTAGGCTCATCATTCACAGGTCACCATCTCCCAGTCAAAAATTAACTACACTAGTGCTAACCTACATACAATCAATTAAACCCCCCCCCCCCCCAAAAAAAAAAAAAAAAAAAAAAAAAAAAACATCTGACTGGGCGTGTCGTTCTCCTACAGTTTAAGGGGCAGGGCCCACGAGGTTCATCATTCACAGGTCACCATCTCCCAGTCAAAAATTAACTACACTTAGTGCTAACCTACATACAATCAATAAACCCCCCCCCCCAAAAAAAAAAAAAAAAAAAAAAAAAAAAAAAACATCTGACTGGGCGTGCCGTTCTCCTACAGTTTAAGGGGCAGGGCCAGGTAGGCTCATCATTCACAGGTCACCATCTCCCAGTCAAAAATTAACTACACTAGTGCTAACCTACATACAATCAATTAAACCCCCCAAAAAAAACATCTGACTGGACGTGCCGTTCTCCTACAATTTAAGGGGCAAGGCCCGGTAGGCTCATCATTCACAGGTCACCATCTCCCAGTCAAAAATTAACTACACTAGTGCTAACCTACATACAATCAATTAACCCCCCCCCCCCCCAAAAAAAAAAAAAAAAAAAAAAAAAACATCTGACTGGGCGTGCCGTTCTCCTACAGTTTAAGGGGCAGGGCCCGGTAGGCTCATCATTCACAGGTCACCATCTCCCAGTCAAAAATTAACTACACTTAGTGCTAACCTACATACAATCAATTAAACCAAGAAAAACATCTGACTGGGCGTGTCGTTCTCCTACAGTTTAAGGGGCAGGGGACCACTAGGCTCATCATTCACAGTTCACCATTTCCCATTCAGAAATTAACTACACTTAGTGCTAACCTACATACAATCAATTAAATAAAAAAAAAAACATCTGACTGGGCGTGCCGTTCTCCTACAGTTTAAGGGGCAGGGCCCGGTAGGCTCATCATTCACAGGTCACCATCTCCCAGTCAAAAATTAACTACACTTAGTGCTAACCTACATACAATCAATTAACCCCCCCCCCCCAAAAAAAAAAAAAAAAAAAAAAAAAAACATCTGACTGGGCGTGCCGTTCTCCTACAGTTTAAGGGGCAGGGCCCGGTAGGCTCATCATTCACAGGTCACCATCTCCCAGTCAAAAATTAACTACACTTAGTGCTAACCTACATACAATCAATTAAACCCCCCAAAAAACATCTGACTGGGCGTGCCGTTCTCCTACAGTTTAAGGGGCAGGGCCCACTAGGCTCATCATTCACAGGTCACCATCTCCCAGTCAAAAATTAACTACACTTGTGCTAACCTACATACAATCAATTAACCCCCCCAAAAAAACATCTGACTGGGCGTGCCGTTCTCCTACAGTTTAAGGGGCAGGGCCCGGTAGGCTCATCATTCACAGCTCACCATCTCCCAGTCAAAAATTAACTACACTTAGTGCTAACCTACATACAATCAATTAAACCCCCCCCCCCCCCCCTCCAAAAAAAAACAAAAAAAAAAAAAAAAACATCTGACTGGGCGTGCCGTTCTCCTACAGTTTAAGGGGCAGGGCCCGGTATGCTCATCATTCACAGGTCACCATCTCCTAGTCAAAAATTAACTACACTTAGTGCTAACCTACATACAATCAATTAAACCCCCCAAAAAACATCTGACTGAGCGTGCCGTTCTCCTACAGTTTAAGGGGCAGGGCCCACTAGGCTCATCATTCACAGGTCACCATCTCCCAGTCAAAAATTAACTACACTTAGTGTTAACCTACATACAATCAACAATTAACCCCCCCCCCCCCCCCAAAAAAAAAAAAAAAAAAAAAAACAACATCTGACTGGGCGTGCAGTTCTCCTACAGTTTAAGGGGCAGGGCCCGGTAGGCTCATCATTCACATGTCACCATCTCCCAGTCAAAAATTAACTACACTTAGTGTTAACCTACATACAATCAATTAAACCCCCCCCCCCCCCCCCAAAAAAAAAAAAAAAAAAAAAAAAAAAAACATCTGACTGGGCGTGCCGTTCTCCTACAGTTTAAGGGGCAGGGCCCGGTAGGCTCATCATTCACAGGTCACCATCTCCCAGTCAAAAATTAACTACACTTAGTGCTAACCTACATACAATCAATTAAACCCCCCCAAAAAACATCTGACTGGGCGTGCCGTTCTCCTACAGTTTAAGGGGCAGGGCCCGGTAGGCTCATCATTCACAGGTCACCATCTCCCAGTCAAAAATTAACTACACTTAGTGCTAACCTACATACAATCAATTAAACCCCCCCAAAAAACATCTGACTGGGCGTGCCGTTCTCCTACAGTTTAAGGGGCAGGGCCCGGTAGGCTCATCATTCACAGGTCACCATCTCCCAGTCAAAAATTAACTACACTTAGTGCTAACCTACATACAATCAATTAAACCCCCCAAAAAACATCTGACTGGGCGTGCCGTTCTCCTACAGTTTAAGGGGCAGGGCCCACTAGACTCATCATTCACAGGTCACCATCTCCCAGTCAAAAATTAACTACACTTGTGCTAACCTACATACAATCAATTAACCCCCCAAAAAAAACATCTGACTGGGCGTGCCGTTCTCCTACAGTTTAAGGGGCAGGGCCCGGTAGGCTCATCATTCACAGGTCACCATCTCCCAGTCAAAAATTAACTACACTTAGTGCTAACCTACATACAATCAATTAAACCCCCCCCCCCCCCCCTCCAAAAAAAAAAAATAAATAAAAAAAAAACATCTGACTGGGCGTGCCGTTCTCCTACAGTTTAAGGGGCAGGGCCCGGTATGCTCATCATTCACAGGTCACCATCTCCTAGTCAAAAATTAACTACACTTAGTGCTAACCTACATACAATCAATTAAACCCCCCAAAAAACATCTGACTGAGCGTGCCGTTCTCCTACAGTTTAAGGGGCAGGGCCCACTAGGCTCATCATTCACAGTCAAAAATTAACTACACTTAGTGTTAACCTACATACAATCAATTAAACCCCCCCCCCCCCAAAAAAAAAAAAAAAAAACATCTGACTGGGCGTGCCGTTCTCCTACAGTTTAAGGGGCAGGGCCCGGTAGGCTCATCATTCACAGGTCACCATCTCCCAGTCAAAAATTAACTACACTTAGTGCTAACCTACATACAATCAATTAAACCCCCCAAAAAAACATCTGACTGGGCGTGCCGTTCTCCTACAGTTTAAGGGGCAGGGCCCGGTAGGCTCATCATTCACAGGTCACCATCTCCCAGTCAAAAATTAACTACACTTAGTGCTAACCTACATACAATCAATTAAACCCCCCCCCCCCCCAAAAAAAAAAAAAAAAAAAAAAAACATCTGACTGGGTGTGCCGTTCTCCTACAGTTTAAGGGGCAGGGCCCGGTAGGCTCATCATTCACAGGTCACCATCTCCCAGCCAGAAATTAACTATATTCTGTTCTAACCTACATACAATCAATTAAACAAAAAAAAAAAGACCATCTGACTGGACGTGACGTTCTCCTACAGTTCTCCCAACCGGGAATTACATACACTTAATTTACTAAGTTCGTTTTGAAGCCAGTTACATTATTCAATTTCAGTGAAGAAATAGGCAATCTATTTGCCAAAATCACTTGTTTCTAAAACTGCAAATTTAAATGGAAATCAATTTCAAATTCAAATTTGCAATTGTGTATAAATGTGATGAGGAATTTCTGTATAATTATGATAGACTTTAACAGCGCCATCTGTATGTGATATTATAATGTAATTTGAATTGCAACCCGGATATAAATATCCAAAGTAATATGAATATGTAGGCCTATGCTACCAGATAAAACCAAAATAGACTGAATGCCACTAAAAAAACACTTATCCATGGATATACAACTACAATAAAAATGCACCCATGTAAATGTTCAGAGATGGCCCAACCGTATTGTAAGCATTATACACTATCTTCATACAGCTCAAAATGCCTAAAATGGCGCCGACTTTTTGGCGCTGGAATTGTTGAAGAGCCAAGGAAATCACAACGGTATTAAACATAAAATTGTCCTTATAACTAGGCTCTTTTGAAAATGACATCACATTCCAATCGTTTTTTATATAAGTAGGCTACACACAATTCATACACTCGAGGACGCAGGTTCGAAACTGAGTCACGTCCTTCGGATGGTGACGCTAAAGGTCGGTCCCCAGACGTAAATAATCAAATCTTATTGATACACGTCTGTTAAAACCCAATTAAACACACACACATTCATCCTTTTTTAATTTGGCAGCCAAACACAAAATAACCACTCTCACATTTATGAGTCTATCTATCAGGATGACATAAACAAGTACTATACAAAATAATACACATACCATCAAATTGCAATCTTACTCTAGATGACATATATCGCACTTTTAGAACCCTCGTTACTAAACAGTCATATTCCGGCAGATCATTTTAGCAGATAAATCCCGTATATAAGACAGGGCCAAAGAAGATGGTGTTCACCGAAAACTGTGCAAGACAAGGTGGAAAAACAGTGAGGATAGTTGGCTCAATACCAGATTATAATGAGAGACTCTTCTTTTGAACCTGACCACTGGAGTAGATAAGAATCAATTGATAAAACTGTCATCTTAACCAGTAGCTTATAGTCTATTCTGATCTTGATTGTCCATCTCTGAAAGACGGCTTTGTCTTGTTGGACGAAGTCATTGTCCCCGTCAGCTCTGACATCTCCCCCCCCCCCCCCAAATGATTGACTGAAAGCCGAGCCTGGTACATACCGAAGCAGTACCCCCAAAACGAATGAAAAGAAAACATTCTGAAACGATTATTATGCAAATCTGCTTAACCGGTGTCCAATCTTTGTTATTTATTTTCACAATGAAAGTTTGCTTGTAGCAGTCAATTAAGGAAAGTCCACGGCACAAGGGCGACGATTCCAGGGGACGGAGAATGTTTTGTGTTTTTTCTAAAGCTATGGTCACAAATCAGAGCAGCGACCGACCGATCAGTAGCCTGTTCGGTCGCTGCTGGAATTAAGCATCGCCCAGCAATTAGGTCGGTGCCCGGGCGGCGACCGCCCAGGCACCGAGCGTTTTTTGGGCGGCGAGTGAAAAATGAGCAGGCGCCGCCCAAATTTTAACTCCGCGCTAAAACTTCAGCGCCGACCGAGCGATGCCCTAAAAACGAGCGGTGCCTGGGCGGCCGCCGCTCGATGGCCGGGCAGCCGCCGGGCAGAATTGGTTAAAAACTCGCCGCTCGGCCGCCGAGCAGGCTACTTTTGGGTAATGTGACCATAGCATAAGGGATTTTTGTATAATGCAAACAAAATATATATATTTATGAAAAATAATGAATGAAGGCTGCAATAAAACAAATAGTACATAGGTTCTGAATTGCTTCAAAATGCATTAAGTTTCATCATCCGAAATTGATTTTTTTTTTTTTTGGTTGCTCCCTTGTATACTAGTATTTAAACCTTACAATATTGTAGAAGGTATTACAAAGGCAGATAATCTTCTGTGTTTTACAAGTGCCAGACAATGTAAACTCCCAATATTACCAGGGGCGGTGGGGCGGCTCTCCCTGGAAATATGAAAGGGCCATCGCCGGAATTTCAGAAAACACTTCTTCTTTTTTTTAAAGGTACCGGTGATTTAAAGGTACCGATAAGGAAAATTGTGAATATTAAGATCAGATTATGATTTACCTGTGTGATATAATGTGCTCTAATTAAAAAGCAATTTTCCAAATCACAAAGTTTTCTCGGTCGGTCGAGATGTAACTTGACAAAAAATATAAGCATTATTTATCTAGTCGCTAGAAGACAAGGTTTTTTCGACAAGAAGTCACCACGTCTGCCACGGTATCATGCGTTACCAACATCATTAAGATGTAAGTGTAGCCTAGATATACCTAGTGCATCTATCAAGACATCCCTACGAGAGCTGGGATCAGACTAAATAACTAGGAAAATGAGACGTGTGATGTTTTGAAATGAAATCAAAATTTATTGGTCATTCGGAAATTTCATTTTCACTTGTTCACTGAGTTTACAAATTAACTTACAAATACAAATAATTGCAATCATAGACGATTACAGTAATGTCTGGTTATTAGTTATAATGCAAAACAGAATCAGACCATCTTTCATTCTCTCTTATAAAGACAATTTCGTAGAATTTTTTTTTCGTGCTTTTCTACGTCCAAAATCTTCGTAAGCACATGTCGAGCCAACACATCGACAATGTTATATATATGTGTAAACTTCATGTTCATAAGTTTCAGGTTCTTTTGTTTTTATTTGTAATCGCCCCCCCCCCCTCTCTCTCTCTCTCTCTCTCTCTCACTCTCTCTCTCTCTTTTCTCTCTTTCTTTCCTCTTCCTCTTTCCCTCTATCTTCTTCGCTTTTACCTTTCCCCCATGTTTTAGGCCGCCAAAAAGGGGGAGGACCGCGGCCGATTAGACCCCTTCCCGACCTGCCACTGATTTTACATTTAATACACGTTTTTCTCTCTCTCTTCTTCTCTTTTACCGTCTTTTCTCTTTATTTTCTCCGTCGCTCTTCCTCATTTTTGGGGCTGTCAAGTGGAGGGGGACCTAGATCCGCCACTGTATTAGGAGAAATTAATGCGCATAAGATGCACATTTTAAGAGAAGTCAGTAGAGAGAATGGCCATCGTCCCTCAATGATAAGCTCCTTCAAGCTCTCAATTTGTCATGATTTTTTCCTTTCCTTTTCTTCTATTCTTACATCCCCTTAGCTTACAAACTAACTTGAAACTGGACAATGACAATTTTAGCTAGATTTACTATATTTATCTACAATTAATTACTCGTATTATGTGTCGATACCTCGTTCTATGATAATTTTTCTTCTTCTATCTCTCTCACGTTGAGCGCATACTTCTAAAACTGTTGTTTTCGGTAAAGTTACATGCCTCTATGCTAATTATTTATACCTATATTTTTGTAGCAGGCGAAGGGGCGTTGCCAAAGGGGCCGGGTTGATATGATGTACACCCCCCCCCCTTACTAACACCCTTCCTTCTTCTTTTTCTTCTTTTTCCTTTTTTTTTGTTTTGCTTTGGCATTTTAAAACTGATGAGTAACAAAGTCTGATATTAAACCCGATTATCGCCATCCTTCCCCTACATCTACCCACTCCCTGCTCTCATTCAAAATCAAGTTGTTTAGCGACGTCTCGCTAATCGTGAACCCAAGCTCTATCTCAACATTGACAATGTTTTCTGAATTTCTATAATTCAAACTGTGGTTAGAATTTCACGCATTAAAGATAAAGTTGAGTTCTGATCATGTGATTGCATTGTGAAAGAAACGGTGTGGAATCTATCAGAAAATGTTGATCATCTAGTATATAAGTATTCGTGTGTATCGCAAGGTTCTGGAATCATCAAAATGATAAGAAATTTGGCCAAATCTTGGCAAAGTTACAAGCACTGTACACAGAATTATGTATATGGGACTACACGAGCACATGGGAAAAAAAAAACCTACCCCGGATTTTTACGATGTTTCATGTCATATTTAGAATATGAAGGCATTTAAAGAGCCATGCTTTTCAGGGAACATGTTTAATCTGATGTTCTTCAACCCTTGCATAATAACAATGATAACGCTCACAAATTATTTTTTACCTCTTCCCAGAACTCAACCTTCTCTTTAAGCGTGCCATACGGAGAAGTCGAAGTATATCAATATTAAGTGCCATGAATGGAATTTCCTTGCGGATACTTCTCCTTTAATATTTACAAACATTTCCTGGCATGCAATTGTCATGATTAATGATTACAATGTTTGTATGTGTTAGATGAAGCTTTTGTTCATAGCCATGATGTGACGTACAGCGGGGGCATAGTACAGGACCCCAAGGAAGAACAGTAGTGTTCTATAAACACTGCTGCATTGGGCTATCCACCGATTGTTGTCTATGTACATGTAAAAATATTTTACTTTGTATATTTTACTATGTATAATATTTTTATCTGATTTCGGAAATAAAAACAACAACAACAACAACAGGTCCAGCAAAGGGTGTGGGAGGGGCACGAGTGTAATTGGGGGCATCGGTCTTAATATTTGAAGAAATTTAAGGGAACAGGACAATCAAGCGACGATATGGTATCGAAGGGTCATAATATTATTTCCTTTTCATGTTCCTTTTTTTTTCTTTCTCACTTTTGTTTTAGCGGCATTCGATGGAGGGTACGTGCCCCCCCCCCCCCCTCCCCAACTCGTACTACGCCATTGGCTGGCAGGTGTAATCTATACAGGTGAGTTTCGCCGCAGAAACTGAGACATGCTTGTTAAAGTGACATGTTTAAATAATCCAACCTAAATAATGTACACATTCATGGTATGAAAATAACAAAATGTGGCTTTTATTACAACCTCAAACTGGGTATAGTCCAAATTCATATGATAGTCTCATTTTCAGACCAAGTATGGAGAAAGATTAATGATGTTATGAAAAGGAAAATGATAAAAGAAACTGCCTTGATTATATACACACTATAAAGCACACGTATATACATTTATTTTTGTCTTTGTTTTGACAAGTTAAATGAATTTCTACAAGAACGACAAATAAAATAATACAAAATCGTTTGAAACATTGAGTAACAAAAAGTACCGTGTTATATACAGTAAATTCCTCGTCAAGTCTTCGTGAAACCAGCTAAATGTATTTCTAGAAACACGACAAATGAAATGATACCAAATCTTGCGAAAATCCAATAAAAGTAAATGACGAGATTCCTATAATACAGTCTTGTTTCTCTTCCTCACATTGGCTAAACATTGCCACAATGTGATAAACAGTATTAAACGTGCCATATGTTTATTGCACATGCATTTTGTTTGTTGACGCTCTACACATTGTGCATGTTCTTCTAGTAAAACACAGCGGTTTAATTTACTCGAAAACCTAATTACATCGTAATATTTCTGAAATCAGCAGATACTTATTATGAAGTTTGTTTACATTCCTAAGTCAAAGGTTCATTTATATCCAATGTCAAAGGTGTTCCTTTAAAAACGAAATACCTACATTGTAAGATTATTACCAACTTTTCACAGATACAAAATCAAAGTGGATAAGTGTAAAATATTTACAATCATCGACACCACACCTCTCATTTACAAAGGCCAGTCCTCACAGTGATCTAGATATCATAACTGTAATTCGTGGCTGAACCCCCCCCCCCCCCCCCCCTCCCTCGAAAAAAAATCCAGTCTGGCATGCCTTAAAGGTAATACAAAGTTTTGGGAAAGTTTGAAAATTGGGTGGATAGTGAATCTTAACAATTTTGATATATTTGGATGCCCCTGTGGATGTATTATAAGAACTCAAAAAATTAGCCCCTAAAACATTTCTGTTTTCGAGAAAAATTGAATATAACAATTTACCGGTGCTCCCGGTAAATTTTAATAAATTTCAAATAGCGCCTATATGGCCGTACAATGGTAGCTGCGACCATGAAAATCTCAGAATATGTAGTTGGGATATATAATTTCCAAACGGGAATAGCTAATCGGTCGATTTTAGTCAAGAAGCATTGTTTCATAGCTAAATGAATATCTTGACCGTGAGAGGGAGCTATACAACTTAAAGAGTTTATTATTTATAATTTCATAACTTTAGACTCGATTTCAACCGCGACAACGATCAATGTATATTGTAGGAACGCATATGCTTCCAATATGTTAATTTGAACCAAATTCATGACCCCATACCAAAACTTTGTAATACCTTTAATACACACATAGGAAATGTTTACTCCTTATATGAAAACAACTTTGCTAGATTACACCATCTCTACTGAGTAAATACGGCCAGAAATACACCACCCTTTCATCCTTCAACTTTTTGTTTTACTACGTCAATTTATTGAGTGGCGTGTCCGGTGTAGAGTGTTATTACTTACTACGCCGAAAACAAGGGGAGTTAGTATTCTAGAGCTGGGGAAGGAGTTTGGGAAACTCGGTCTACAGAACATTAATTTTGAAATGACACAAATACGGTACCAAATGATTAACACATAAAAACTTCTACAAATAAAAAGGAAGAAAGCCGAAGGAAATGAAGAAAGAAAGAATGAATGAATGAATGAATGAATGAATGAAAGAATGAAATAAACAAACAAACAACGAAAGAAAGAAAAAAAAGAAAAAAAAGGAAAAAAGAATGAAAGACAACCACCAAAAAAAGAAAGAAAGAAAGGGGGGAGGAATATATAGGTTGTTTTTGCGGGACTTTCATCTGGCAGATAAGCCAAGGTTAGTCCAATTTCATTCGATAACATTCATGTGGGAGTTATCGATAACAGACATCAACATGTTGAACAACAAGGCAGTCCTTCGTGGCACTGGCCTAGATGGTGATTTTTGTTTTCTCCCATGACGTATGTCTACAAGAATGTGATATCAAACGTTGTTTACATCTAATGTGACCGTTACCATGGTAATAGGGAAATTGTGTCAAACCCCTCAGCCTCTTCACAAAAATATGAACTGCCCACTTATGTTAGGGGGCATGTGCTGAACTCATTATCATCGTAGATGGGGTGAAACAAAAAGTAACTAAAAAAATTCACTTTTAAGAGACAGTTTTTTTTAAATATATCATTGTTTTAACAAAATTAAAGCCTTTATATTCCTTCTTAATCCGGGTCGGTTGTGGCATTAGATCAGAGCATTAGATTAGTCCTGAGATACAAGTTAAACACAATCCATATGATTTTTTTAAATTAGGGGCAATGCTATTGAAATATTCTTTGGTTCATTTTTTTCAAGGTCTTGTGATCGTACTATTTGTGAAAACATCCAGAAATTGAATTGCGAGGTTTTGTTACCCCACCGATGATATGCCCTTGATGCGTTGCAACAACTTTTTAAAACCTTTATCATTTCAATGTGAAAACATAAATAAAAAGTGAAATCGTGTATGATACAATATAATAGAGCATTTATAATACAAATATCAGTAGTCACATTTTCATAGCGCTTAAAGGTACTATGTCCCTTTTGCAGCCAACCTCAAATGCTGTAGAACTTTGCAGGAATTATGAATATGTCATGTATGTCCTATCTGTGAAATTTAAACGTTAGCAGTGTCCTCATATTCAAATTATGCAAGGAAAACCGTTTACTTGCTAGACTTCACTGTCAGACACTATTGAGTGACTGACTGGCTTTTTTTCTTCTTTGGTAATAACATACATGAAAAGAGTTGTAAAGGGTACATGAGTATTTGTCTACATCAATAACCCACTTCTTGTGATGGCCAAGATTAAACTGATTGAATCTTTGCGCAGCATAAAACGCAGAGGCGTACGCAGGGGGGGGGGGGGGGTTTGGGGGTTCAAACCCCCCCTTTGGTATTTTTATGTATGTAAAAAAAAACATAAAAAAACCTAAAACCCCCCCCCCCCCCTTTGATTTTTTTTTTTTATTTTTTATTATTAAAAAAAAAAAAAAAAAAAAAAAATTATACCCACGGCTAACCAAAATAAGGTGACCTTACCCCCCCCCCAACGACAAAAAATGTCAAATTTAGAAATTTCGAGACCAAAAAAAAAAAAAATGGGTCCGCTTACCCCCCCCCCCCCCCCCCCCCCCCCCCCCCCCCCCCCCCCCCCACTGAGCGACTTTTCGGCCGGCGCGATTTTCAAATTTTCGGGAGCAAAATATTTTAAAACCCCCCCCCCCCCCCCTTGGAAAAATCCTGCGTACGCCCCTGATAAAACGTATGACCATTCGGTACAATTGTCTGAAAATCAAGACTATTACTTTTGGGCTCTATAGCCCTAAAGTCGATTTGACAACTAATAGTCGTTATTTTCCCACTTGAAGACATTTTCAAGCCCCACCTTTTTTAGGGAAGTTCTAAATTAGTATTATCTTTCAAATGCAGTTGGAATTTAACTTTTTCATTTTTTTGGCCTGCAAATGGGACATAGTCCCTTTAAGAGTACGTTTCTAAAGCGCTTTACATTTACACCGGACATTAGAACACGCTCCGCCCCTGGGGAGTATTCCGGCACCACACGTACTAATCCAACCACATTGATATTCGCCTCGTATCGAGTACACATTTAACACCTGGGTGGAGAGTTAAACATTACATTATAATAAATTTAAAATATACTATGTAGTTTTATCGCTGTCAACTTGTCATGTGAGATTACCTTACACAAAAAGCACCACAATTATATAATTACAATTATATCAGCGCATCTGGTCTGAAGTATCAGTATTTTCAGTCATACAATCTTCAAGGTCTTAGAAAACAATATCTGAAGTACTAAGTGAGAAAAATAAATTAAAGAAACATAGATCGATATAAATAGTGTGCCTGCTATATATTTATGTAGAGTAATTTGATATTGTATTATTAAAGCAATGAAGGGTTTCGAGGACAGACTCGGAAAGAGGAATTTAAACGAATATATCTTCATAAAGGGAATGGGTTGGTAATAAAAAAGGTGTTTCTCAAACAGTTCGGGTTTCATTTTGGCTAAGTGACAAAATATCCTTCCTTCCTTGTATAATGTCATTAATTTGTTTGTAATATGTTTTGCAGCAGGAAATAAACTGACATACTTGACTAAGAGTGCTATAGTCACATCGCCCCCATCTTCAACAGCAGAATACCCCCCCCCCCCCCCACGCTCACACACACACACACACTAAAATACCCTGCATGACGAACACTCAATGTTATTTCCATATAATTAACTAATAAGCCGGTTTCACACGAAGGTTCTATTCTTACAATTTAGACAAATGTCATCTCAAAACATCCATAATATAATATCAATCAAACTGTTATAAATTTGCGAGAAAAAAAATCATCCTCTGCAGACCATCAACACTATCCTTGTACTGAAACCTTGACCGATTTACATTTGGATGTTGCGTTTTCCATTAGAAACAAACTCAAGATGCGAAGCACTGAACAAAATATCAAGGCTCGTTTTTATTTCCATTACCGCCCTCTATGGTGACTGTAACCACAGTCTCATTCCTCTTCTCGGCTTCGTCTTCCGGCTCGTTGCTCTTGTCAACGACATCAACTACGGGTGTCTTGGCATCTACGTCATCGGTTTCGTTCTTAGAAGATTCTGCGGTGTTCTCGACATCGACCTTCACGTGCACATCGCCGTTCTGCTCAGCCGGCTGGTCGGTGGGGCTCTCTTTGTTCAACGAAGTCGACGAGTTGGTTTTCCTGTCGACGTCAGCGTCCTCGTCGAAGTTATCTTCGACGTCGTCGTCGTCGTCATTGACACGGTCCTTCTTGGTGGAAGACATTTGTAGGACGTGGAACATACCTTGTTTTGAGCTGCATGAGGTGCATGAGCTGCGAGATAAGGTTAAGAGTCAAGATCAGTGATGTGTTGTCATGACTGGGAGAAGGGCACGTTACACACATAATACGTGAACAGATCGTATACAATTTACTAGTGCAGATACATGTAACATGCCTTACGAGGGAGAGCAGCGATCGAGCGAGAAGATTTTTCATTTCTGAATAGTATGCACGTTGCATTCTCGAACAATTAAGAATAATTTCACAAGTTTAGTACACATCAACATATTTGTAAACTAACTGTAACCTTGAAGAAACTTTAGAAAAATGATAAAAATAAATGTTTACAAAATGAAGTTTAGTCTATGAAATTAATATAACATTATCAGTGGTATGATGTTTTACCAATCACATGGTATGTATCTGATAATATGAATTATCATTCTGATCGTTGTACTATGTAGTATCATTTTTAGTTAAAATGGTATATGAATTATGTAGATTAAATAACAATAAATAAATAGAGAAATCAACTAATACATAAATGATGAGGATGTGGACGATGATAACATCAACAACAACAAATGATACTAATGGAAATAATAATATTTGTTATAATAAGAAAAAAAAGAAGAAGAAGAATGATAAAAATAGTTATAATAACAACAATCATAATAATAATAACATTAATGAATAATTAAACAATAGGCTAGATAACATCAACAATAATGATAATAATTATAATGAATAATTTATTAGAAAATTTATTTAGATATATAATAATTATTACAATGATAATGAATACACACCCTATTTTAGATTTGAAGAGCACATATCCGTTAACTGCAATGAGAAGTAGGGCAACAATGACCAGACACAAGCCTGCGATAGCGATGGATCCTGGGTTAATTAAAAGTATAAGAATGATGGAATGAACAAAACACAATGGAAAATACTTTCAAATAATGAACCTAATTCAATTTTCAATAGACACGTGAGTTACCTGCTCCAAGGCATATTATACAGTATTTTCTTCTTTCAAAACTTGTTTCTTTTGTCAAAGGTAGTACAAAGTTTTGGTATGGGGTCATGAATTTGGTTCAAATGAACAAAAGAAAGCATATGCAATCCTACAATATTCAGTGATTGTTGTCGCGGTTGAAATCGAGTCTAAAGTTATGAAATTGTAAATAATAAACTCTTTATGTTGTATAGCTCCCTCTCAAGGTCAAGATATTAATTAAGCTATATGGATTTTGATGATGATTTATAAAGGACTTATCCTATCCATTTTGGACTATGGGAGTGAAATGTATGATTCTGCTTGTATATCTTTAACAAAAAAACTTGACTCTATCCAATACAGAGCCTTAAAAATTATTACAGGCACAATACACAATGTGTCCTTGGAGGCTTTACAAGTTTTGACCGGGGAGCTGCCTCTGAGATATCGTAGAAGGTTGTTAAATGATAACTTTCGAGTTTATTTACTGTCTAGTACTTTAAACCACCCAACAAAAGAAGTATTGGGTGATGACTATGATTTAAATAACTTAGAATGGAAGATAGGAGAAGGACCTTTTAAACTGCGATCCTTTAGAGACGAAGTAGTGGTGGAAGGGCAAACCAACTTATTGCCGAAAATCCCAGAATGGCGGTTAGCACGACCACAAGTGTCTTTCGAACACCATGGCAAAGTGCAAAAAAAGGAAGTGCCTCCATTTGAAATAAAATCGATTGTTCTAGATAGCATTGGAAATTCATGGAATGGGTTTTTACATATATATACAGATGGTTCTAAACTCGAGGATGGGAAGACAGGAGCCGCATTTTATGTGTCTCATTATAATGTGGTGAAATTTTTTAGATTATCCCATGTCTGTATTATGAGAGCAGAACTAGTGGCCATACTAATGGCACTAGAGTGGATTAATACATTTATTGAATCCTCTTCGGTGGTAATTTTTAGCGACGCTTTGTCAGCTTTACAAATGATCGATTCATCTTTTATTAGATGTGCTATTGTAAATGAAATTTTATCCATAATTAATATTTTGCAGTTTAAGGATGTTTGTGTTGCTTTTGAATGGATTCCGTCACATTGCGATATTAGGGGCAATGAGATCGTAGATCGGGCTGCCAAAAAAGGAGCCATGAAAAGGTGTATAGACATAGTTATACCAAATACAAGAAGTGAATTGGCAGCCTCTCGTTTGATCCATTATAACAAATTATGGCAAGCAGAATGGGACAATGCAGAACACGGTAGATTTTTATATGCTTTACATAGCGACGTTTCAAAGCCCATACATAGACAAGGCCTATCTCGCAGAGAAGAATGCTTGATACAACAACTAAGAGTAGGTAACTGTAGTTTAAATTATTACCTTTTTCAAATTAACCAACACGATACTGGTCTTTGTGAAGTTTGTCAAGAAGATGAAACAATTAAACATTTTATTTTCTATTGTACAAAATACGACAAAGATAGACGTCTCTTAAAAGAAAGGATTAAATTGAACAACCCCAATCTGAAACAATTATTGATGTCTAACCCAATTTTTACTCGTGAATTATTGGGTTACATATACGATACTAATCGTTTTAGATAGCTTTTAAAGCTATCAGGGATCCCCTTAACTTATGTCGATCCTGTAATAATATATAAAATGAAGTATTTGCGGTTTTTCCATGAACAATTGCAACTAACTCCCATCTCGCCTTTTATGTGCATTTTATGCAATTTTAATATTGCAGCTTTTTTTTTTTTTTTTTTTTTTTTTTTTAAACCATATCACTATTAATTTCATTTCACCAAGGAAAGTCGCTCGTGGGCTTGATTTCCGAAGCCCACGCCAAAGCTATACACGAAATTGACTGGCGCAAATAATCTTTGAGATTGAAGAGCGCCATCTAAACGAAGAACCAACCAACCAACCTATAAAACAATGCGTCTTGACCAGAATCGACCATTTAGCTATTCACGTTTGGAAATTTTATATCACAACTACATATTCTGAGATTTTCATGGTCGCAGCTACCATTGTACGGCCGTAGGCGCTATTTGAAAATTTATCAAAATTTACCGGGAGCACCGGTAAATTTTTTATATTCAATTTTTCTCGAAAGCAGAAGTGTTTTAGGGGCTAAATTTTCCTGTGCTTATAATACATCCACAGGGGCATCAAAATATATCAAAATTGTAAAGAATAACTATCGACCCAATTTTCAAAATTTCCCAAAACTGTGTATTACCTTTAAGGAGCAAATAAGATTGTACGATACATACTCGGGCGATGATTATCATGCGTTAAATTTCTTACACTACCCATAACTTTAACCTGCACCAAAAACTAAGAATGCGCATAACCCTAAAACTAACCCTGGCCCTAACTCTAAGCCCGTAACTTAGAGGCCAAGAAACGAAGTCCAAGGAAATTATCCACTGAGCTTTATTTCGAAGCACTGTAAGCATTAAGCATCAAATTGGGGAACCTTCCTAAAGAGATCCCTTTTTTCTTTCTAGTAGAATTTGAAGTGCATCTTTTCAGTGCGCTGCCCTCCCCCCCCCCCCCCCCCCCTTTGAATACGAATTAAGCGTCCTTGCTTCTCTTTACTTCCAGCGTTTTGCTTTGTTTAGTTCCTTTTGCTTCCTTTCCTTCTTTCCGTATTTCTCTTTTCCTCCCTGTTTAAAACACTTTCCACATCCTCTGATGATTCGTATTCTGTAACTAGATTTGTAACTTACCTATTTTCTCGGTAGTAGATTCTTTCATTTTTCCCCCATCTTTTAGGTTCATGTCTTGAGTAGATCTAGGCGTCGTAGTATTGGTCGTAGATGATGATGTTGCTGTGGTGATGGTAGTATTGGTGGTTACGGTGGTATTGGGTTCCTTCGATGAGGATACATTGGTTGTAGATACCTGGGTTGGAGTTGCCTGATTTGTCGGAGTTCCGTTAGTTTGGGTCATACTTGTGCTTGTCACCATATCTGTCGTTTCTATTGTTGTCATATTAGCTGTGTCTTCTTCCGCTGTTATCGTTTCTGCACAAAGCAGGGCAATTCCGAGCAGAAACATGCAGCCGGTAACCGATGGACACAGTTGTCTATAGTGAACACAAATATTTACCAGATATATTTTAGTGTTTTCGTATATTATATAAAAGACGTGGTTGTTCATTCATTATACAAGGAACATTTTACAAGTTGACAATAACAACAACGAAGGTGACAATATTACTACAAAATAAATTAGTCTAATTGAAGGCATGTTTATTGAAAGTTAAATCAGAAGAAGTCGACAAAAAATAAGAATATTACAAATTTATATATCTACTTCCCTTAATTATAATGATATGGAGTTTAAATTAAATTTAAAATTCCTCATTCTGACATTACTGTGAAATGAATTAATGAAATTATTATTATTATTATTATTATAAAAAAAAATCCCTGTACAAACGCTCAAACAAAACATTCAGTATGGGAAAAATCAACGTTCATTTCACTAGGAATAATACGAATTATAATCTTTTCACTATACGAGTAAAACTAAAACCATCATTAGAGGAATAAAGAACCCCAAATCATTTTCAGCACCCATAATTAAATTCTTGGTTCCCAATTAATTCCGTTTCACGTCCCTTTTCAACGATTTAAAAAGTAAATTTAATTCATTCTCCGTCGTAGGCGCACTCATGTGGACTATTCAAAAATACAAAACAAACATATAAACTTGCATAGGCCTATACAGTTGGCTTGGATGGAAGTATAATTTGAAGGAAGAAAAAAAAATCGGTTTCATAAATTCTCAACATGTGAGATGAATTAGATATCAAATATTAGATACGAAAGTAATGAACTTTAGTTTACATCACAAACTGCCTCATTGATCCTCCCGTTAGCAAAATGGTCATGATGATCATTGTGATTTCATAGTGGATCTTCAAGTTCATTTGTTATATGCTAAAAGGGCATGAGCGTTTTGCTCTAATTCCTAGCAAGACTTGGACACGTACATCTAAATGTAGCCGTATACGAGTATATTCTACTTCATCTCTCAAATTGAGAAAGGAATTTAATACGACAATTGGGAAAGAAAACAGGGGTTGATCTTCAAAAAGGTAGTGTTCTCAAACGAATTAATTACTCCGATTCTTCTACATCACTCAGAACATATTTATTAAGGTTTGATTCTCCTGACACCAGCTCCCCTTTCCCATTTCGTTCTATATCTATTATTTATTACTCCTTCCTTTTCCTCTTATTCTCATTACTTGTTATTCTCCCCCCCCCCCCCCCCCTCTGCTTCTTTTACTACCCTCTTCCTGTACTCCCTCTATCATTTCTTTCTTTTCTCTTCCTCTTGTTTTCTCTCTCTCTCTCTCTTTCTCTCTCTTTCTCTCCCTCTCTCTCTCTCTCTCTCTCTCTCTTTCTCTCTCTCTCTCTCTCCCTCTCTCTCTCTCTCTCTCTCCTTTTGTTTTCTTTTCCCTCTTCTTTTACTTGTTCTTCTTTGTTCTTTTCTTCATTTGTTCTTTTCTTCGTCTTCTCCTCCTTCGCCAACTTTTTAAATTTTGGTCTTGAACATTGTCCTTTCCAGATCGTCTATACATACATTCATTTAGAATATATTTATATTCGTTCTCTATGTTACTGAACGTCGATTGATATAAACAAAAATGTTCCTGTTTTCAATATCATGTATACACCTATTCGAGTATCAGAAACTATAACTATGTAGTTCCATCTAGTATGCCTATAACAATTGACTTTGAGAAATAAACGTACAATATCAGTTCTCAGTTCCGCAATGCTCTGACGCTTGCCTCTAAACATGCTAAACTGAAGGGGAAATCCCCACTGATATTAGTGAAACATGCCAGTGAAAGTTTGAGCAAAAATCGGTTTAAAATAAGAAAGTTTTTTAAAAGTGGGTCCCCTTCAATTTTCCCTGTACTAAAAACGTCATTAATCTCAGGAAAATTGTCAATCATACATTCCCCCTAAATATTAGTGCAAATATGTTTTATACGACCCCTGTCTGAAAGAAATCAGTTCCGTCCTCAATGACTAAGAAAATCAAAGTTGACGAAATTTTCTGAAAATAGCAAATTGGAGAGGACCTCGCAAGATACGTCACAGCAATGCCAATATGTGTACAACTGATGACAACTTGAAACATTTACAAGTTTCCTACTTTTAATCGGATATTGCTCAAACTTTCACTAATTTCTGTCTCTCGTTTCTCTGCTTTTATTAAACCAACTGTATTTTAACCAACTTAATATCAGGGTGTACTTCCCTTACAAATTAATCATCTCTTTCGGGTTGAAAAAAGGCTGAAACTATGCCCGGATAAATAAGAAGACGGTAAGTCACTAACCTTTGAATGAATCCTGCCATTCTAAAGTTCCGTTTAGAAGTTCTCGACATGCAAATGACGATTGCTCAAATCAAAATGAAGTACTGATCAACGGGAGATAACGCTTAACCACCAAGGCGTCGGTTGATAATGACGATATATATTTATGAAAATGATATACATGTTCGCTTGCCAGGTATTCGTCTGTTAGATACTGGTGTTGAGTATCAATCAGGATGTTGTTTCTACTTGAAGTAGACTTTATTTTCTCACCGCACGTTCTTCCTGGTTCAGAGATGATAATGCTATATATAAGCCAAGCATCGTGGTGTCATACATTTCAATGGTCTGTCTAGTGATTTAAAGGTAATTATCATGCGGAGGCGTCATGGTATAGTGGTTCATTAACTTGAATCTCAATCCAAAGAGGTGAGGATTCGAGTCTCAGTCCGTCGCTAACATTCTTTGACAAGACATTAATGATCCACAATCCAAAAGGATTGGGTATCTTTGTCTCAGATTCTGAAACAAAATCCTGGATTTAGCTCAAGCTGCAATCATAGTTATAAACCTTCAGGTCAATCAGAAACCCTATGACTTTTACAAGCCGATCGCCTGTATGATTATCAAGGTATTTATGATGGGAAATCGAAATGTTAAAATTCGTTTTCCTAACGGTTTCATAATACTACGACTATTGGGGAAAATGAGTATGGTAAAAACCGGTAACTCAAAGATTTTTACTTTTTTGAGGCACTTCATGATCATTTTGAGCGCAATTTTTTTTGGGCTTCAATATTACACCATATCACAGACACTGATAACACGTAGGGCCATGCATTTCTGATTTAACATTGTTAAACGATGCCTTTAAGATAATTATCATACGGAGGCGTCATGGTATAGTGGTTCATTAACTTGAATCTCAAACTAAAGAGGTGAGGATTCGAATCCTAGTACGTCGATAATATACTTTGACAAGACATTAATCCACAATCCACATGGATACCTGGTAATTGCTAGGCCCCCGGGAAGAAAAGCAATGATGCTGACGAGGCGTCCCTGGGTATATAAATCATCATTACTATTCTTATTGTCATAAGTCATGGATACCGTCTTGGGCGCAGTTATGATTGATTCAAATAAATTGCAACTTGATATTGACTGTGTTTCACTTCTGTTTTAAAGAGCAAAAATTTGCAAGTTTGCGATTGATTGGCGGACTTGTAATCAATTCTGATCAATCTGAAATCTTTGCTTGACAGGGGTTGCGTTTATCTACCAAATGTTTGGCTAGAATCAGGTTTCTCAAACGTCTTTCAGGCAAATTTAGAAGGTGATAAACGCAAAGCCTTTTTTAAAGGGCTTTAGATATGGGCATATCTAAAGACGCAAAAAGGTGTGTTTTGAATGTGACATACAGCCAGAATCACGTTTCTGAGAGATAGATAAACGCAAAGCTGTTTTGAACCTCACATACAAATAGGAATTCCCAGGCTAGTTTCCGGTTCGGAGAAATAGCGCTGAGCAGCTGCGAAGAGACAAGGCCTTTATTGTGAATCGTGAAGAGTCGATAAACGCGAAATCCCGCAAATCACGATCGTATAGTGGTGTTCGATAGTGGGGTATGATAGTGGGGTACGATATGTACATAATTATCTAGTGGCAAGCCCCGATAAACGCGCCCAAGGACCTGGTAATTAACGATAAGAAATACATGCTTATAGAATCGGATCATAGGTTTTAGTACAGTTAACAATTAAATTGTTCACACCCTAACCAACTTTTGTAATTTTTTTAAAGTATGTGAACTTTTTATTTGTCCTGATTTATATATCTTGGGAACGTGACAGTATTCAACAAGAGCCCTAATTCAACCGGTCCACTTTTCATTCTTGGCTTTTCATACACAAAAACATCAGATTTACAAGGGGTATACATTATTTAGTTGTGAACTGTATAAAGCACATTTCATAGAGCACATAACATGTATCTACATGTACGAAGAATGAGAAGAAGAAAAAGGAGAAGAAAGTGAAGAAGAGAAGAAGAAGAGGAGGAAAAAGAAGAAGAAAAGGAAGAAGAAGAAGAAGAACAACAACAACAATAATAACAACAAGAACAAGAAGAAGAAAAAGAACAAGAAGAAGAAAAAGAAAAAAAGAAGATGAACAAAAAAAGAAGAAGATGAAGAAGGAGAAGAAGAAAAAGAAGAAGAAGAAGAAGAAAAAGGAGACAAAGGAAATTTGATAATTGTTAGATGATCAAATTATTTCAAATTATTTTCTGAACTATCATTGTCCACCATGTTTGTTATATTACTTAAGCTATGAGAATATTATGTTTGAGTATGTGTCCTATAAATAGGAGTTTTGATCTCACGATAATGATGTACTTGGCGTAATTTCACTTTCATAGCAAGAAGCATTTGCCCTTCAAACAAATCTATAAATCTGTAACTCATGTACTCGAAGGGAAAGTCCGCCATGATATCAAATTCATACGAGCAGTTAAAGTTAAAGGGATATGATTGTGGTAAAGATGGAGAAAGTTGGGAACATTTAAAGTTGTAATTCACTTAACAAACATTGGCACCTCCGTAATCTCCCTTTCGCTCACCTTTTCCCTTTTGTATACAAAGGAATAATCAAGTTTATAAATATTTCTGTTATCTGCTAATGAAGGAATAAATCTCTTTCAACAGGGCAGAGAAAACAAATCAAAAGACAATATTCGGAGAAAATAGACATTTATGGAAATAACGTACTGAAGAGATAAACACTAGTCACAAGGAAAATACAATGGTAAATATAGGGAGTTTATTTAAATTAGTCAACGTTTGCATAATTTATTTTCTATTTAAATTTAAATCATTTTCTTAAGTTCATGAAAACTCACTTTTCCCAGTACAAAGTGTATTATGTTTATACCTTGTTTTTTTGTTTTTTTAATAATCACATTAATCACTTTAATTTCTATGATATCATATGGCGTCGAGAGTTTACATTTCCTGCCAAGATGCTTTTAATTACATGATCGAACACTTATTTATACTGATCCTTTCAATGTAAATAAAGAGGATGAACACATTTTCAGATATTATGAATAAGATTTTGAATAGAATGCAAATTGTTATCGACCAAAGCAATTTTTTCTTTATACATTTGCCTCTGTGTATCTGATTGGAATAGACTTATTAAAGTCAGGTTATGTGTATAGGAGAAGATATTACATTGTTCAAACATTCAGTTGTAATGTCAATGCGCTTCTATTATAAGAAAAATTAATCATTATTAATATCATTATCACCATCATCTTCATCATAATTTATATGTAAATAATAAATAGACAGAATCTGGATAAGGGTGGGGTTTTTAACTTTTAAAACAAGTTCTTTGATGACTTTCAAAATAAGTTTACCTGGAAATGCTGGCCGAGTTTCAGTTTCAGAATTTCGAAGCGAATCGTAATAAGAGTATTTCACATCATAACACCTCCTTTTTATTGGCGGAACCAAGAATATAAAAATGGTGTGGGGAGGGGGTCACAGCTCATATATATTGTTAAATTGGGCGAAAGGACACACATGTAACATTTATAAAACGTCTAGTCTTACGGTTTACTTTTTAGTTAAGTACAAGGCGTCTAAACCCTGTGCCTCAATCCTAAGAAATAAATTTTATTTTCATTTTTCTTTTTCTTTACCAAGCAGTTTTTAGATTGCCACTCGCAGCGAACTTGCGAGTAAAAACATCACGGTTGCTTGTCTTCATTTGTAATAGCATCCTCTACGATGACTTCGACCACAATCTCATTCTTCTCGATTTGTCCCTCTGGTTTGTTGCTTTCATCGACGACGACAGCTGCAGCTGGAGCAGTGGCGTCTTTGCCATCATTATTCTCTACCGGATTCTTAGATTCTTCGTCATCGTTTTTGTTCTTAGAAGACCCTGCATTGTCCTCGACATCGACCTTCACGATCACCTCACCGTCCTGCTCAGTCGGCTGGTCGACCGGGCTCTCTTTGTTCAACGAAGTCGATCTTCGACGTCGTCCTCATTGACGCGGTCCTTCTTCATCAAATACATTTGAAGGGCGTGAAGAACCTCTCTTCGTGAACTGTATACGCTGCAAGATAATATGAACTTTTACAAAGCTACTAGTATTCAATCTATCAATAAAAAATATCAAAATAATACAAATTTTAAATAAAATTAAAAGAGCACAACAACAGTACTGCAAGAAATCATAATTTAATACTTAAAGTCCCTCTAAAGTGTTGGGAGCCCCCAAAATATGATGGCGAAATTTCACCTAAATTGTATCATAATGTGAAAGGGTCTAATTTGAAACTCATTACTGCAATGATTTTCAAAATAAACTGTGTTTGAGGTCGAATATTGAGGAAAGAACATAAAATCAAAACCCAAATTATGTATTCTTTTATCAACATTTGTCTTCAAACACATTTTTTTTATAAATAATTGCAGTAATGTGTCTTTAATGTCATCCTCTTTCAGGTGTGTCAATTTTGACAAACATGGCGCATTATAAACGTTCACTATTATTATTATTATTATTATTATTATTATTATGATACAAACTTAGTGAAATGTTACCATCATTTTAAAGGGGCTTTATCCCCAAATATTAATTTAAGATTTGTTTGCTTAATCATCTTCATTATTAAAAACTGGGCATGCATGGAGAAATGAATTTAAAGGAATAATTATAATAGTTTGTTCAACGATATGTTCGTCAATAACTTTGTTTGTATCTTTGTTTGTTTACTTTCTTTCATTACAGCATTATCAACGTGTCGTCCTTTTGATCTGACGAAACCTACGCAATCAATTAAAATATGGCTTACTTCCAAGGCACGAATGAGGCTAGAGATAAAAGCCACACAATCCTACTTGTAGCTACTTGCTCCCTCTATATAGAAAAAAATGCCTAATCGGTGACCATTGGTCCCCCATGATCCTCTTTTTCTTATGTTAATTGAGAGCCGAGTTGAGGAGATAACCACCTGTGCAGTGACCTTGCAGGGTGCTCTAATCCCTCCTATAAATTAGTACAGATAAGCCTTAAAAGATGCTCACTTTGTTTCTTACACAATTCAATCGGCAATATTTGTTTGTACGTATGATTACCCCGAATAATTTCTTAAACAAAGGAGGTTTGTCGACAAACCTTGGTTTTCGTGCGTCATATGACGCGTTTCGACGCGTTTTTACAAACCAGGTTTGTAAAAAACGCGTAAAAACGCGTCATATGACGTAGCTTACCCTAATTTTAGCTTACCCTAATTTTGATCGGAAGAATAGCAAGCCGTTAATCGCGATGATTAGAAGAATGATCACAACCAGACATAATCCAGCAACAGCCATAGACCCGGTTTCATCTATAGGGAAAATATAAAAGCAAAATTGAGACCGTAAGAATATACAAATCGAAAAGTGTTTTATTTTTCACGAAAAAACAATGCTTTGACAATGTGGTAGCAATAGACACTTCCGATCATGTTAAAGGTTTATGACCCCCCCCCCCCACCCCCGCCCTTTCGTAAAAAGAATTATTTTTCCGTTCATGATCAAGTGCATTCATCATATTACTAGTACTACCCTTAGCAAAGTTTGGTCGATGGTTTAGCATGGTTAGATAGTGGCAATTAACTGGCAGACTCTAAAACAATTTATTAAATACTCTCCTTTGTATGCTATTATGGTTATCGTCAACAAAAGTCATATCAACTAAAGGGGTAAATTCAATCTTTGCTCTCTCATTGGTAGGCTTTCATGGCTATTTGCCACTGAAAACCATTGTCCTCACATTTTAGTGCGTTATTCTGGTTAGTTTCACCTTCTTGTAAAACACAAAAGGCATACCTTGGCGTTGTCTTTGCCAACCTAGCTCTTACCAATGAACACTTATCATGACTATGTTTACGTCTTAACCGAGAAACTTAGGAGCATCACATAATGTGGAACAAGATAAGAATTTGGCCAAGAACCTCCGAGATCTTCGGAAACTAAATGCTCAATATCTGTATTAAATCTATCAAACATTAAAAGAGAGACAAGTGAAAATCAGTATGGTCTCTTGTTCAAGCACTAATATAATTACTTTGTATGTTTTAATGTTTAATGATAATAACAATAATAGTGGGTTCTTGTATAGCGCCCATGTCTGTCAGACTTGACACTCCTGGCGCTCCCGATTAGGGTTATGTGTCGCCCTTGGGTACTTTGGATGGTTTTTCATGGGATGTTTTTTTTTCTCCTCCAAACATGGAGATATGCGCTCTGGCCGCCTTCTTTCTTGGAGAAATAGCTTTTTTTGTTCGAAAGGGTTTTACAAATGGAATAGTCTCTTGATGCACTGGTGGAGAATATCATCAAGATTGGTATTTAATATCCCCGACACGGCACCAATGTTCTTTGACAAGGCATTGATCTACATTTGACACTCCATACCCAGGAGAAAAATGGGGACCTGGTAGGATAACAAAAGCCTTTGTGTTTAATAGTAATTACCTTATGCCCTCACGGTGACCATATGGTAGGAATACTCCCCAGGGATTGGAGATGGTGCACATTGTGCGTGAATGAATCAGGTAACTATGTACAAGTCCAGATTATTGTTATATCTAATCACCACAGCATTGAAAACTAGTAACGCTTTATAATAGTATGCCACGCTATTAAATCTCCCTCTGCATAAAAAAGCCATCGTCATAATTATAACTATAGTGTGTTTCATAAAACTGCAAATGACTTAAATCTTTAGGACGATTTGTTCAGTGCTGCATATATGACACTAGAAAATGTACATGTATTATTGCGTGTTTTCTCCATAAAAACTTTGCAAACCTTTTATTTCAGGCTCTAATAACTTCAAAGAACAAATAAGATTATTGATTTGCTACCCTACAGTGCGTCCCAGAAAAAACGAAACCGAGAAGTATCGATGTTCTATCATAACTTAATCACAATTATAATTAATGAATGATACATATTTGGAAAGCTTAGAGTCTCCTCTTTCATGTGATGCTACTCAGATAATGCATATTTCACGCATGAATGATTAAAAGCAATTTGAAGGAAGGAAACCAAAAAGACATTTGGCGGGTGGTATCTGAATTTCGAAGAAAAATTCACATTTCTAGAAAGTTGAGTTTCTGCCCTTTCATATGACACCTCAATCAGGAAAAATTAGCGAGGAATGACAAAGTTCTGTTTGTTTAAAGTAGTGCTTGCATTTCCATAATTTTATTAAACGAATTCGTTTTCACTGACTGCCTGCCGTATCAATGAACGAAATTAACAAAAGACTTAACTCCGTTTCGTTGACAATCAGCCGTAGACGAGAGTCTTCATGCATGGCTGATTGTAAACGAAACGGAGTTAAGTCTTTTGTCAAATCTGCTTTTTGCTACGGCAGGCACCCAGTAAAAACGAATTCGTTTGTTAAAATTATGAAAATGTAAGGGCTACTTGAACTTTCTAGAAATATGAATTTTTCTTTGAAATTCAGATACCGCCCGCCAAATTACTTTTTGGTTTCCTTCCTTCAAATTGCTCTCAATCACTTATGCGTGAAATATGCATCACGTGAGTACCATAAACTGAAAGAGGAGACTCTAAGCTTTCCAAATATGTATCATTCATTAAATATGGTTGTGATTAAGTTATGATAAAACATCGATACTTTTCGGTTTCGTTTTTTCTGGGACGCACTGTATAATTGATCACTCACCTCCTTGTTTAGGGGTTGATACGTTACTCCCAGTTTCATCACCCTGACTAAATGTGGGTTCCGTTTCCATTATTTGGGGTTTGGCTCCGTTGGAAGAGGGTGAAATGGTTTCCTGACCATTCGAGGTGGCTCCATCAGACGTATCCCGTGAAGATGCAGAAATCGGAGGATTAGTGGTTGTTTGAGGATGTACCGATGATGCTTCCGCAGACGGTTTGACTGAGCCTGTGTTTGAGCCTGAAGTTGAGCCTTTGGTCGAGTATTTGGGTAGGGTTGTGGTGGAGCATGAGGTCGAGAGTGTGGATGGGGTTATGGTAGAGCCTGATGTCGAGTATTTGGGTAGGGTTATGGTAGAGCCTGATGTCGAGTATTTGGGTAGGGTTATGGTAGAGGATGATGTCGAGTATTTGGGTAGGGTTATGGTAGAGGATGATGTCGAGTATTTGGGTAGGGTTATGGTAGAGGATGATGTCGAGTATTTGGGTAGGGTTATGGTAGAGGATGAGGTCGAGAGTGTGGATGGGGTTATGGTAGAGGATGATGTCGAGTATTTGGGTAGGGTTATGGTAGAGCCTGATGTCGAGTATTTGGGTAGGGTTATGGTAGAGCCTGATGTCGAGTATTTGGGTAGGGTTATGGTAGAGCCTGATGTCGAGTATTTGGGTAGGGTTATGGTAGAGCCTGATGTCGAGAGTGTGGGTGTGGTTATGGTAGAGCTTGATGTCGAGGGTGTCGATGGGGTTATGGTAGAGCCTGATGTCGAGAGTGTAGATGGGGTTATGGTAGAGCTTGATGTCGAGAGTGTGGATGGGGTCGTGGTAGAGCCTGATGTCGAGAGTGTAGATGGGGTTATGGTAGAGCCTGATGTCGAGAGTGTAGATGGGGTTATGGTAGAGGATGATGTCGAGAGTGTAGATGGGGTTATGGTAGAGCCTGATGTCGAGAGTGTAGATGGGGTTATGGTAGAGCCTGATGTCGAGAGTGTAGATGGGGTTATGGTAGAGCATGATGTCGAGAGTGTGGATGGGGTTATGGTAGAGCTTGATGTCGAGAGTGGTGATAGGGTTATGGTAGAGCCTGATGTCGAGAGTGTAGATGGGGTTATGGTAGAGCCTGATGTCGAGAGTGTAGATGGGGTTATGGTAGAGCCTGATGTCGAGAGTGTAGATGGGGTTATGGTAGAGCCTGATGTCGAGAGTGTAGATGGGGTTATGGTAGAGCCTGATGTCGAGAGTGTAGATGGGGTTATGGTAGAGCTTGATGTCGAGAGTGTGGATGGGGTCGTGGTAGAGCCTGATGTCGAGAGTGTAGATGGGGTTATGGTAGAGCCTGATGTCGAGAGTGTAGATGGGGTTATGGTAGAGCTTGATGTCGAGAGTGGTGATAGGGTTATGGTAGAGCCTGATGTCGAGAGTGTAGATGGGGTTATGGTAGAGCCTGATGTCGAGAGTGTAGATGGGGTTATGGTAGAGCCTGATGTCGAGAGTGTGGATGGGGTCGTGGTAGAGCCTGATGTCGAGAGTGTAGATGGGGTTATGGTAGAGCCTGATGTCGAGAGTGTAGATGGGGTTATGGTAGAGCCTGATGTCGAGAGTGGTGATAGGGTTATGGTAGAGCCTGATGTCGAGAGTGTAGATGGGGTTATGGTAGAGCCTGATGTCGAGAGTGTAGATGGGGTTATGGTAGAGCCTGATGTCGAGAGTGTAGATGGGGTTATGGTAGAGCTTGATGTCGAGAGTGTGGATGGGGTCGTGGTAGAGCCTGATGTCGAGAGTGTAGATGGGGTTATGGTAGAGCCTGATGTCGAGAGTGTGGATGGGGTCGTGGTAGAGCCTGATGTCGAGAGTGTAGATGGGGTTATGGTAGAGCCTGATGTCGAGAGTGTAGATGGGGTTATGGTAGAGCTTGATGTCGAGAGTGTAGATGGGGTTATGGTAGAGCCTGATGTCGAGAGTGTAGATGGGGTTATGGTAGAGCTTGATGTCGAGAGTGTAGATGGGGTTATGGTAGAGCCTGATGTCGAGAGTGTAGATGGGGTTATGGTAGAGCCTGATGTCGAGAGTGTAGATGGGGTTATGGTAGAGCCTGATGTCGAGAGTGTGGATGGGGTCGTGGTAGAGCCTGATGTCGAGAGTGTAGATGGGGTTATGGTAGAGCCTGATGTCGAGAGTGTAGATGGGGTTATGGTAGAGCCTGATGTCGAGAGTGTAGATGGGGTTATGGTAGAGCTTGATGTCGAGAGTGTGGATGGGGTCGTGGTAGAGCCTGATGTCGAGAGTGTAGATGGGGTTATGGTAGAGCTTGATGTCGAGAGTGTAGATGGGGTTATGGTAGAGCTTGATGTCGAGAGTGTAGATGGGGTTATGGTAGAGCCTGATGTCGAGAGTGTAGATGGGGTTATGGTAGAGCCTGATGTCGAGAGTGTAGATGGGGTTATGGTAGAGCCTGATGTCGAGAGTGTGGATGGGGTCGTGGTAGAGCCTGATGTCGAGAGTGTAGATGGGGTTATGGTAGAGCCTGATGTCGAGAGTGTAGATGGGGTTATGGTAGAGCCTGATGTCGAGAGTGTAGATGGGGTTATGGTAGAGCTTGATGTCGAGAGTGTGGATGGGGTCGTGGTAGAGCCTGATGTCGAGAGTGTAGATGGGGTTATGGTAGAGCCTGATGTCGAGAGTGTAGATGGGGTTATGGTAGAGGATGATGTCGAGAGTGTAGATGGGGTTATGGTAGAGCCTGATGTCGAGAGTGTAGATGGGGTTATGGTAGAGCCTGATGTCGAGAGTGTAGATGGGGTTATGGTAGAGCCTGATGTCGAGAGTGTGGGTGTGGTTATGGTAGAGCTTGATGTCGAGAGTGTAGATGGGGTTATGGTAGAGCTTGATGTCGAGAGTGGTGATAGGGTTATGGTAGAGCCTGATGTCGAGAGTGTGGATGGGGTTATGGTAGAGCTTGATGTCGAGAGTGTAGATGGGGTTATGGTAGAGCCTGATGTCGAGAGTGTAGATGGGGTTATGGTAGAGCCTGATGTCGAGAGTGTAGATGGGGTTATGGTAGAGCCTGATGTCGAGAGTGGTGATAGGGTTATGGTAGAGCTTGATGTCGAGAGTGTAGATGGGGTTATGGTAGAGCCTGATGTCGAGAGTGTAGATGGGGTTATGGTAGAGCCTGATGTCGAGAGTGGTGATAGGGTTATGGTAGAGCCTGATGTCGAGAGTGGTGATAGGGTTATGGTAGAGCTTGATGTCGAGAGTGTGGATGGGGTTATGGTAGAGCTTGATGTCGAGAGTGTAGATGGGGTTATGGTAGAGCCTGATGTCGAGAGTGGTGATAGGGTTATGGTAGAGCTTGATGTCGAGAGTGTAGATGGGGTTATGGTAGAGCCTGATGTCGAGAGTGTAGATGGGGTTATGGTAGAGCCTGATGTCGAGAGTGTAGATGGGGTTATGGTAGAGCCTGATGTCGAGAGTGGTGATAGGGTTATGGTAGAGCTTGATGTCGAGAGTGTAGATGGGGTTATGGTAGAGCCTGATGTCGAGAGTGTAGATGGGGTTATGGTAGAGCCTGATGTCGAGAGTGGTGATAGGGTTATGGTAGAGCTTGATGTCGAGAGTGTAGATGGGGTTATGGTAGAGCCTGATGTCGAGAGTGGTGATAGGGTTATGGTAGAGCCTGATGTCGAGAGTGGTGATAGGGTTATGGTAGAGCTTGATGTCGAGAGTGGTGATAGGGTTATGGTAGAGCCTGATGTCGAGAGTGGTGATAGGGTTATGGTAGAGCCTGATGTCGAGAGTGTAGATGGGGTTATGGTAGAGCCTGATGTCGAGAGTGTAGATGGGGTTATGGTAGAGCCTGATGTCGAGAGTGTAGATGGGGTTATGGTAGAGCCTGATGTCGAGAGTGTAGATGGGGTTATGGTAGAGCTTGATGTCGAGAGTGTAGATGGGGTTATGGTAGAGCCTGATGTCGAGAGTGTAGATGGGGTTATGGTAGAGCCTGATGTCGAGAGTGTAGATGGGGTTATGGTAGAGCCTGATGTCGAGAGTGTGGATGGGGTCGTGGTAGAGCCTGATGTCGAGAGTGTAGATGGGGTTATGGTAGAGCCTGATGTCGAGAGTGTAGATGGGGTTATGGTAGAGCCTGATGTCGAGAGTGTAGATGGGGTTATGGTAGAGCTTGATGTCGAGAGTGTGGATGGGGTCGTGGTAGAGCCTGATGTCGAGAGTGTAGATGGGGTTATGGTAGAGCCTGATGTCGAGAGTGTAGATGGGGTTATGGTAGAGGATGATGTCGAGAGTGTAGATGGGGTTATGGTAGAGCCTGATGTCGAGAGTGTAGATGGGGTTATGGTAGAGCCTGATGTCGAGAGTGTAGATGGGGTTATGGTAGAGCCTGATGTCGAGAGTGTGGGTGTGGTTATGGTAGAGCTTGATGTCGAGAGTGTAGATGGGGTTATGGTAGAGCTTGATGTCGAGAGTGGTGATAGGGTTATGGTAGAGCCTGATGTCGAGAGTGGTGATAGGGTTATGGTAGAGCCTGATGTCGAGAGTGGTGATAGGGTTATGGTAGAGCTTGATGTCGAGAGTGGTGATAGGGTTATGGTAGAGCTTGATGTCGAGAGTGTCGATGGGGTTATGGTAGAGCCTGATGTCGAGAGTGTAGATGGGGTTATGGTAGAGCTTGATGTCGAGAGTGTAGATGGGGTTATGGTAGAGCTTGATGTCGAGAGTGTAGATGGGGTTATGGTAGAGCTTGATGTCGAGAGTGGTGATGGGGTTATGGTAGAGCCTGATGTCGAGAGTGGTGATAGGGTTATGGTAGAGCCTGATGTCGAGAGTGGTGATAGGGTTATGGTAGAGCCTGATGTCGAGAGTGGTGATAGGGTTATGGTAGAGCCTGATGTCGAGAGTGTAGATGGGGTTATGGTAGAGCCTGATGTCGAGAGTGTAGATGGGGTTATGGTAGAGCTTGATGTCGAGAGTGGTGATAGGGTTATGGTAGAGCCTGATGTCGAGAGTGGTGATAGGGTTATGGTAGAGCCTGATGTCGAGAGTGTAGATGGGGTTATGGTAGAGCCTGATGTCGAGAGTGTAGATGGGGTTATGGTAGAGCCTGATGTCGAGAGTGTAGATGGGGTTATGGTAGAGCCTGATGTCGAGAGTGTAGATGGGGTTATGGTAGAGCTTGATGTCGAGAGTGGTGATAGGGTTATGGTAGAGCCTGATGTCGAGAGTGGTGATAGGGTTATGGTAGAGCCTGATGTCGAGAGTGGTGATAGGGTTATGGTAGAGCTTGATGTCGAGAGTGGTGATAGGGTTATGGTAGAGCTTGATGTCGAGAGTGTCGATGGGGTTATGGTAGAGCCTGATGTCGAGAGTGTAGATGGGGTTATGGTAGAGCTTGATGTCGAGAGTGTAGATGGGGTTATGGTAGAGCTTGATGTCGAGAGTGTAGATGGGGTTATGGTAGAGCTTGATGTCGAGAGTGGTGATAGGGTTATGGTAGAGCCTGATGTCGAGAGTGGTGATAGGGTTATGGTAGAGCCTGATGTCGAGAGTGGTGATAGGGTTATGGTAGAGCCTGATGTCGAGAGTGTAGATGGGGTTATGGTAGAGCTTGATGTCGAGAGTGTAGATGGGGTTATGGTAGAGCTTGATGTCGAGAGTGTAGATGGGGTTATGGTAGAGCTTGATGTCGAGAGTGGTGATAGGGTTATGGTAGAGCCTGATGTCGAGAGTGGTGATAGGGTTATGGTAGAGCTTGATGTCGAGAGTGTAGATGGGGTTATGGTAGAGCTTGATGTCGAGAGTGTAGATGGGGTTATGGTAGAGCCTGATGTCGAGAGTGTAGATGGGGTTATGGTAGAGCTTGATGTCGAGAGTGTAGATGGGGTTATGGTAGAGCCTGATGTCGAGAGTGTAGATGGGGTTATGGTAGAGCCTGATGTCGAGAGTGTAGATGGGGTTATGGTAGAGCCTGATGTCGAGAGTGTAGATGGGGTTATGGTAGAGCCTGATGTCGAGAGTGTAGATGGGGTTATGGTAGAGCCTGATGTCGAGAGTGTAGATGGGGTTATGGTAGAGCCTGATGTCGAGAGTGTGGGTGTGGTTATGGTAGAGCTTGATGTCGAGTGTGTGGATGGGTTCGTGATAGGGCCTGAGGTTGAGAGTGTGGGTGTGGTTATGGTAGAGCCTGATGTCGAGAGTGTGGATGGGGTCGTGATAGGGCCTGAGGTTGAGAGTGTGGGTGTGGTTATGGTAGAGCCTGATGTCGAGAGTGTAGATGGGGTTATGGTAGAGCCTGATGTCGAGAGTGTAGATGGGGTTATGGTAGAGCCTGATGTCGAGAGTGTAGATGGGGTTATGGTAGAGCCTGATGTCGAGAGTGTAGATGGGGTTATGGTAGAGCCTGATGTCGAGAGTGTAGATGGGGTTATGGTAGAGCCTGATGTCGAGAGTGTAGATGGGGTTATGGTAGAGCCTGATGTCGAGAGTGTAGATGGGGTTATGGTAGAGCCTGATGTCGAGAGTGTAGATGGGGTTATGGTAGAGCCTGATGTCGAGAGTGTAGATGGGGTTATGGTAGAGCTTGATGTCGAGAGTGTAGATGGGGTTATGGTAGAGCTTGATGTCGAGAGTGTAGATGGGGTTATGGTAGAGCCTGATGTCGAGAGTGTAGATGGGGTTATGGTAGAGCCTGATGTCGAGAGTGTAGATGGGGTTATGGTAGAGCTTGATGTCGAGAGTGTAGATGGGGTTATGGTAGAGCCTGATGTCGAGAGTGTAGATGGGGTTATGGTAGAGCCTGATGTCGAGAGTGTAGATGGGGTTATGGTAGAGCATGATGTCGAGAGTGTGGATGGGGTTGTGGTAGAGCATGATGTCGAGAGTGTGGATGAGGTTGTGGTAGAGCCTGATGTCGAGTCTGTGGTAGGGGTTGTGGTAGAGCCTGGGTTCAAGTCTGTGGGTGAGGTCGTGGCAGAGTTTGTCTCTGAGATAGTTTTCGTCGGGTGCTTCGTCGAATCATCCGTTTGTGCTTGTGCGCTTTCCGCAAACATTATGATAATTATAAGAAAAATTACACTGGCGATAAACGACGGTGACTTAGATCTGTGTGAGAAAAAAATACGAAAGAAAAGTATAGAAAGTAACAGTGATCCAATAAGGCAATTTAGTGTCTTCATGTTCTCTCATTTCGCCTCACGATGATCGTACATAGTTTATTCGGTACCTTTTAAGTAACATTAGAGATGAATGCGTTCAGATATATTCAAATTGCTTTTGAGATTTGCCAAACAATGTCGACATTGTGTTTATTGCATTTTATTTTAAACAAATCGAGATAAGAACATCTGCAAATGGTGATATCCAAATAATTTCAAAATTAGGGAGAACAATAATATGTTTACATAATCGCTGTGTTAAACAAATTTGTTATTCTTAAAATCATACGTATTCTTTCTGTGTGCTCGTGGATTGTTAAACGTTTCTCTTTGAACAATCGACACTCAAAGCAAGGGGTAGATAATTTTAATTAAGCCTCCTCAGATACCCCGAAAATATTAAAGTTTGTCTTTCCTATTTTTGAAAATTAGTGCAAAACCAAAACCACATACCTCTGAAACAGTTTTGCCATTGTAGTGCTCTATTTAAACAGGAGTTCAAATAACGTGAAAAAACCTTCCAAATCGAAAATGAAAATGATGATGAGCAGGAAGTTTAGGTGACGAGACACCAAGATTCGAAGTTAAAATGATCACTCACAATTCAATATCAGATCTTATGGTATAAGATGATGGCGTTTTATTTCAGTCTGCAAGATGTAACACTTGGAATTGGCTCAAATGAAATAAGATACTATATGTTTTTAAGCCCCCATCTTCCTCGTACAGGTGTTAATCAAAATGATATGCTAGTATAATTTTCAGCCAAGGAAAACAGAAATGTTATGGTTCTAGACTATTTGTGATGATCATCGTCATCATTTCGAGTTATCGTCAGGTACTGTTTGCCAGTATATGGAAGAGGAAGAATCAGTTGCCAAACCCCCTCTCCGACCATGCGTCATGTATCATGTTACTATTAGCTTAGCCGATCTGATGACTTGTATTGTCTACAGATCATCTTCATCTGCAATGTTTAGAATGGAATTGCAGCGATTAAAATGCGACAACCCAATCATCAACTTCAGCCAGTCCATGTATTTGATAAATTCGGTTACATATACTATTCATTCTTAATAATAATAATAATAATAATAATATTGAATTTTTATATAGCGCTTAATACAAATGTCTCTAAGCGCTTTAAAAATATACTATTCTTGTCTCGGAAACAAATTTGCAATTGAAAAGCAACTGATGATATATATAATAAAGTATAATGGGTTGACATCGAATCATCGGGTCATCGCGTTGAGTCGGGTGGTCTGTTACCCGACCTGTAATGGAAACATACCCTTTATTCACGAAATGTTGGAGGTAATGCTTGTGAAATAAAATCCTTTAATCTACAAATGGTCTGGTCCAATGTACATGACACTTTGTGAAAACCATACGAAAGGTTGCGTTATCTTCATTTGATATTCCGCTTTCGTTTTACGAAAGGTCATGGTGGATGCAAAATGACAAAGATGATGAGCAGTATTTTCGAAGTAGCGTTTTCTCCTTCTTTTGTTAAGAATTGACATATAGTTCTCAGGAAATTCTGCAATTCATGTTTGAGCTTTTTTATCTCTGTTGTTACTATATGACCATACCTAACCATTTGACGTTTGTATCGTTAAAAGTCATTTGTTAATAATACCAACCCCTTGACAATAATGCCCTTTTTGTAATGAGTATGTAATTATGGAAGGTGCTGTACACCAGAATATTGGGCTAAGTCAAAATTGAAATGTTGTTTTGAGAGTAGATCGTGTTTTCAATAATAAAGAGGAGGTCACTTTCTCTCTCTCTCTCTCTCTCTCTCTCTCTCTCTCTCTGTCCCTCTCTCTCTCTCTGAGTCTCTCTCCCTCTCTCTGTCTCTGTTTCTCCCTGCCTCTTTCCGTGTGTGTGTGTGTGTGTGTATGTTTGTGTGCGTGTGCGCGTGCGCGTGTGTGTGCGTGTGTGTGTGTGTATTACAATATTCAGACCGATAAAGCTATACAGTGCGTCCCAGAAAAAACGAAACCGAGAACTATCGATGTTTATCATAACTTAGTCACATTTATAATTAATAAATGACACATATTTGGAAAGCTTAGATCATCCTCTTTCATTTGAAGCAACTCATATGATGCATATTTCATGCATAAGTGATTTAGATGAATATGAAGAGAGGGAACCAAACAGTCATTTGGCGGGCGGTATCTGAATTTCAAAGTGAAAATTACATTTCTAAAAAGGAGTTTCTGCCCTTTTATATGACACCTCAATCGTAAAAAAATGAGCAAGGAATGACAAAGTTCTGTTTGTTTAAAGTAGTGCTTGCATTTCCATACTTTTATCAAACGAATTCGTTTTCACTGGCTCCCTACCGTAGCAACAAGCAGAATTGACAACAGACTTTCGTCTACGGCTGATTGTCAACGAAACGGAGTTAAGTCTTTTGTTAATTCCGTTCGCTGCTACAGCAGGCAGCCAGTGAAAACGAATTCGTTTAATAAAATTATGGAAATGCAAGCACTACTTTTAATAAACAAACAGAACTTTTTTATTCCTAGCTCATTTTTCCTGACTGAGGTGTCATATCAAAGGGCAGAAACTCAACTATCTAGAAATGTGATTTTCTTTTTGAAATTCAGATACCGTCCGCCAAATGACTTTTTGTTTTCCTCTCTTCAAATTCATTTTAATCACTCATGCGTAAAATATGGACTATACGAGTTGCATCAAATGAAAGAGGAGGATCTAAGCTTTCCAAATACTGTATGTGTCACTTATCAATTATAATTGTGATTAAGATAAGATAAAACATCGATATTTCTCGGTTTCGTTTTTTCTGGGACACACTGTATAAAATACGGAAATAAAGAGTGTTATATTCACAAATAGGATGGAAGGAATTCCACTTAATATTCTGTATTGAAATGTTACATGTAGACTTATATCAATCAATAAAATATAATGGGTAGTTAATGTTTCATGTCCAAATAGACGTTATTTTTTTACGATGTATTATTGTTTGAAAGAGAGAGAGATAGTGATAGTAGAGATAGAGATATGTATGTTGGTTTATTTGTGTGTATTTCAATATTCTGACGATTAAGGCGGATCTAAGGCGGATCTACGGGAGGGTTAGGGGGTCTAACCCCCCCCCCCCCCCCGGGCTCCCAGGTGAAAATATGATGTGCATAGTAAAACGCCACCATGTGTCCAGACCCACACAGTATAAGTATATGCCAGTGAAAAATTTACGGTTGTTCAAAATAGCCCACCCCCCCCCCCCCTCCCCCCCCCCAAAAAAAAAAAATAATAATAATAATAATGATAATGATAATAATAATAATAATAATAAATAAATAAATAAATAAATCGCCTCGCCGTTATGCGGCTCGTGGACGATGCTCAGCGTGTTAGTAGATGCCAGGAAACATCATTTACGGGGGTTCAAAATAGCAACAAAAGAAAACACCTCGCGGCTCGTGGACGATGCTCCGCATCGTCATTGGGTCAACCCAGCCCTCCCCCCCCCCCCTCAGCAAAAAGCTTGATCCGCCCCTGAAAGCTATAAAATATACAGAAAATAGAGATTTATGTTCACAAATAGGATGGAAACCAGCCTCCAAGTGTAACTTTTGTTTATGTCTCAGGTAGCATTAGAAGTAGCTTGTCTCGTGGTCTTCAACGTTACATGCATATGGATGTGATTTAAAACATAATGAATCAGACATATAATTTGGGGCATGACTATTCAAAGCTTTGTTATCAAGCAAAGTATTTTAATTGCAATTATAAATAAAACAGGTGTAATATATGAATATTTAACAAAATAAGAGATGCTCCCCCCCCAAAAAAAAAAAAAGTGTGGAGAGACAAACAAAGGCCAAAGGCGTATCACAGGCTTGTCCCGGAATATATTATAGATAAATATATACCTTAGAGAATTACGGATAGTTTAAACACATACACACACACACATACATCGTAACACATACACGCATACACAATTAAAAAAAAGGTAGAACATAACATGAACATTTCATCAGGAATGTCAGACTCGATCAATTTTTTTTTTTTAATTCGACAGAGAAAATGCAATTATTCATTTCAGACTCAAGGCTATTCAACACCATTTGACCGTTACATGTGATTGTGGTACGAAAATATTCATACTTAAAATTAGAAATGCTATAAATGTGTCTGGACTGGCTGGTAGAGAATGGAACAAAAGGAACATATTTTATCGAAAACAATCATCTAAAAACTTCGACAGAACGTGCTTCATTAGTAGATTAGTAGATGAAATTTTGTACACGACATTATGGCCCGAATTCACAAAGCAAGGTTTGAGCTCAGACCAAGGTTTGAGCTCAAACCTCCTTTTGTTTCGCCAAACCTCCTTTTGTTATTAAAAGGAGGTTTGGCGAAACAAAAGGAGGTTTGAGCTCAAACCTTGGTCTGAGCTCAAACCTTGCTTTGTGAATTCGCGCCTATGAGTTTGGGAAAGGTATAAATGTATTGAATGCAGGCGCGGATCTATACGGGGGGGGGGGGGTTAGGGGGTTTAAACCCCCCCCCCCCCCCTTGGGCCGCCAAAAAAAGAAAAACGCACACTGGAGAGAACCAAACCCCCCCCCCCCCTTAGCAAAAAGCTAGATCCGCCCCTGGGGAATAAGGTACGTGATCTTCCCACGCATTACAACAAAGGTGTTTTGTATCTATTGTAAGTTTTTGGCGCCGTTAAGAGAGGCTTTGTAAACATGTCCTTGTTATTGGCATGGTTGGTTTTCCCCATTTCTAAAAATACCCCATTTGTCCTAGTTGTTACTTAATGTATGGAAATAAAATATGTATCCTACAGCGCTATGTGACAATAAAAATCAAATTCGCAAACAAATAAGAAGAAGAATTTTGATCCAGACTTTATCAGCGTTTATTAAATGTTGTTCCAGTGGCTTATAAAATATAAACAGCGTAGCAATAACGATACTTCTACTTCTACGACGATACTCAGCAGGATCCATAAGTCAGAATGTATAGTGATGATATACCTGCATTAACATTATTATCATGAATGTGAAACTAAAGAAAGCGAGAGGAACGGGAGAGAGGAAAGTAGGAAGGACAGAAGGAGGAAAGAGAGGGAAAAGGAAAGGATATGAAAGGGGGACGCAGGAGTATAAGCTGGCTGCTAGAAATAACCACAAGTTGGAAAACACTTCGTCCCTCGGATAGGACGTTAAATGGAGGCCCCATGTAGAGAAGAGTCACTACCTTTGCACGTTAAGAACCCACTGCACTATTCGTATAAGAGTAGGGGGAAACCCCGGTGTAGTGGTCCACCTGCACACACCCCCAGTATAGTACGATTATACTCTGTAAAGAGGTCTGTACTCAAAAGGAAGAAGAAGAAGAAGAGAAAGAAAGAAGAAAGAAGAACGAGATTGCATTTCAAAGCGAGATAAACAACATGTAAGAGTTTTGATAATAATAACAATAATCGAAAAATTATAATCTATATGCCAATGACTTCCATTTATACTCTTGATGATATTTCATCAACAAATTGAGAGTTATGATAGACATCTCGGATATAGAATAGCAATAAACCCTGGGAACGTGTAGTAAAATAGATAGTTATGATAATAAGGATGAAAAACATAAAAACTAAGGATAATAGGTGTAAAAGTGTGTAACCATAGTACACGTTGGTTCGCCATTATAATCATTTGCACAAAAGCAGTCAAGATAAAATTCACTACACTTTTTACACGTTAACAAAGTTCACCCTTATTTTATTTTAGCTAAATAATGGGGGTCTTTTTTAATCTCTTACTCGGGCACATACCAAAAATGAACATATATTTTGTTCATGTGTAAAAGATAAACTGTTTTCGTTACAATAATAACCACTAGAGTATTGATAATAAATATAGAATTGTAATAATTATTGTTATTTTAGCTAAATAATGGTTTTACAAAAGGCTCTTACTCTGGCACATACCAAACAATGAACAAATATTTTCTTCATTTTTAAAAGATATACTGTTTTCGTTATAAGAACAAGTATTACAATAATGATAATAAATATATAATTGTAAAAATAATAACAATATTAATAATAATTATAATAATAATAATAATTATGATAATAACTATGATGATAATAGCCACATTTAACCATCCCAAACTGTCTGTAAAATAATATTCCTTCTGCGTCCAAACAGACAAATATAAACATAAATGTATATTTGACTTAAATACACCCACTAACACAAAAGTACGATGGAAAACACCTAATAATTGAACGTTAACGTGACTCGGTAACATTGTTGAAGGTTGAAGAAAAAACTGCGTATTTTTTGTATGAAATGTTACTTATTATATGCCTTATACTGAACAAACCCTCTAACGTGCAAAATATCCTGACAAAATTCTCAAACCACAAAGATTGTTATGGTTTTCTTTGAAGGCGCTACCTCTAACAGTAAATTCTCCCAACCTTTTTTGAATTTTCCCAACCATTTTTCCATGAAAATAAGACATAAGACAGGCTTTTAAAAATATTTCAACATTTAAATATCTGGAATGGTATATAGAGACAATTCATTGCTTTGTGACCATTTAAGTATACCTAAAATGTAATTAACTTGTAATAATATAGTTGTAATATCCTCCTTGATTATGGTAGTATATTTTCGATTATCAATGCATCGAGGAATAGAGCTTAATGCCCCATCCCTCTTTCTAGAATCATGTCTGATATATTTACTGACCGGGAGGAAAGAGATGATCAGCGAGACGTTTTTGTCCAGCTTGCTCCAAAGCAGACTTCAAAAGTTTTCGCGCATGGCTCTCCAATAGTGAGGGATCCGCGGGCGATAGAGGGTCCCTGTTTCTTAATTCCCAATCTTCGAGCATTCGGAGAGTACCAGCAGGTATTAAATATTGGCCTTGGCCATTAGCTACAATGTACCGCTCTATTGTTACAGAAGGAAAATGTAGCTTCTCCCCTAATGCGCGGATTGCTCTATCATCGCGGATTGTCATTGCGACTTCCTCCAAGATATCGCAGAAAGGTCGAAGGCCTGGCGACAGAAAATAAAAAGAAATATAAAAAATCACAATCAAAATGATGATACTAAGTTTAGTTTCGTCAGGTGTAAGAGAAGAATATCGTGCAAGAAAAGAACTACCTGGAAGTAATAGGGAAATGTGAAGCTTTGAAATCATAAAAAAATGATGAGAATTCTACAAATAATCTTGCTGAAAGTCATATGTGCAGCAAAGAGTATGTGCAGTGGCGTACGCAGGATGCCGAAAGTTTCGTAACGACTCAGCCAGCCGCTGAATAAGCGGTTAGGGGGGGAGGGGGTTTGGGGAGGGGGGTGTAAGAAGAAAAAAAGGTGTTCATTTTTTGAGGAAAAATTTCGCAACGACTAAGCCAGCCGCTGAATAAGCGGGGGGGGGGGGGGGGGGGGGGGTAAGAGCACATTTTTTTTCTTCGTTTTTTGAGGAAAAAATTCGCAACGACTCAGCCATTCGCTGAATAAGCGGCGGGGGTGGGGGTTGGGGAGGGAGGGGGGGGGGGGGGGTTAGAGCATTTTTGGCCTCCGGAAATTGGAGAAAATTTCGTTGTCAGATATTTCGTTCAGTGGCTTGAGGAAAGAAATACGATATTTATTTTATTTTTTGCCTCCTTCAACATACAAAAACAAATACAAAACTATTTTTCCTTCTTTTTTTTCTCTCTTTTTTACAAGTTTATTCGTTCGCGCCTGAATATGTGTATTGTACTACAAATGTGGAATGAAAGTTTGGTCCAAACATTTGACTTCTTTCTTGTCATTTTTTTCAATATTAAGTGAACATTTGAAAAGCAGTCCATTTCAGGGGAATTTCTTCTAATACTTTACTTAATATTCTCCACTTTCAGATAAAACGGCTCCATCACGTATCTCGACATTGTGTCGTTCTATGATAATATTAAGGTTTTAAAAATATCACTAAGATTAAACTGAAAAGGGTCTCGTGACGACACTGAGGAAAGGGGTTCAATGTAAACTATTGCTTAGATCTAGAACTGATATACAATCTTTTATAAATAAGGCCAAAATACTTGTATATCTTCAAGTCTGGTATACGAGCAACTTGTCATTAAAAGTTTTCTCTCCTTTTCATATTCATTCTATCACAATAAAACGAATACAACTTGAGCTTCTCTTAAATACTCTGGGCATCACAGTGAAAGTCATTAGTGAATTCCTTTAATACCCTACAAAGGTTCCATTCTTTTGGGGTTGTAAATACGGGACAAAGTTTTATTAGGCTTTACAGCCATTTAGAGATTACTATTACAAAAAGAAGAAGAGAACAAGAATAAGAAGAAGTAGAAGAAGAAGTAGAAGAAGAACAAAGAAAAAAAAAGAATAAAGATGAAGAAGAAGAAAAATAAATTATATACTCAACAGTATATTTACGTTCTTGTTAGACACCATATAGTACATAATGCACTCACCTGCCATTGTAGATGGGATCCGGTAACTTTGCCTGTCTTAATAGATCCTTTAGAAATAATCCTTGATTTAGCTCATGCTGCAATGATAATTATAAATCTGTCTGATTATCAAGATATTAATGATTGGAAATACAATTTTGAAAACCGTTCGCCGAACGGTTTTTCATAACACTACAGTCTATTGGGGCAAAACGAGTATGGTAAAACCGGTCACTCAAAGATTTTTACTTTTTTGAGGCACTTCTTGATCATTTTGAAGCGCGATTTTTTTTTAGGGCTTCAATATTACACCATATCACAGACACTGGTAACATGTAGGACCGTGTATCCTCAGATTTAACATTGTTAAACGATCCCTTTAAGGAAATAATTTGCCGAATCGATATGCCCTGTATTACAAAAAGAGAACATACATTTCCAAATTGTTAATACCGGCTTTGGATAGTGTTTTACAGTGACTGATTGTCGTTATTGGCTTCGGCAACCCTCCCCCCAACAAAAAACAAAGCAATACAAGCAAACTTTGTTAACAAGTCCTTTTAAACAAAAACGGAAACTAGATCATGACGGCCCTGATTGAAACCAGTCTGCGAACTGTTTCGGGCTTTTGTCATGTATAAATAAAATAAACTCAAACTCAAGATCAAGCTCATAAAAAGGGAGTAATATATTATGCTATTCAGTTATTTATATTCAATGATCTATGTTGTACACGACGTACATGAAAAGAATCTATTCGTGCACACAACGTCTGCACTATGGCATCGGGTATTACGTCGTATTCGGGTATTACATGTACGTCGTATTACCCGAATGCCATAATGTAGAGGTAAGGAGATAGGTTTAGACAAACAGGATTATGAAAATAATTGAATTCACAATCATTTATCACTTACCGTTGTTACAGTCCAAGTAGTCGTTATTGGTATGAGCCTGAATGGGATTTTTACACGAAGGCCTGGATGTGGTAATGGTCTGTCTAGTGTCTACTGAATCCTGTGTTACTTTCGATAAAATGGCTTCCTATTATAAACAAATAAACTTTGAACTTGGTAAGTGTGCATAGCAGAATGTTTGTCGAATCAATAATGGTTTATTTATGCAATCATAACATGTTCGTACGTCCAAATAGTTTTACATGAACAGCAGACGTAGCTGGATCAATGATGTTCATATGTAATGTTGACTAAATACATTTTTAAAAACAAGCAGACATATTCTAAATATGTTAATTAATTCATATTTTTGGACCAAATACTTACTTCCCTTGATGATAGCAAACATTAACTCTGTTTGTCATTGGATATCTCAAAAGCTTTTGACTCTATTAATCATCAAGCCTTATTATGAAAATTGGAGTTACTATGGTGTAAGGGGTTTGCCATTACAGTGGATAAAGGATTATTTGAAGGAAAGAAAACAATATGTTGTTAATGATAATGCAACTTTATTTGAAAAAGAAGTTATATGCGGAGTGCCCCAAGGGTCAATAATTGGGCCACTGTTGTTTATTCTATATATAAATGATTTGCCAAATGTTTCCTCAACTTTGTCATACATTATTTTTGCAGACGACACCAATGTCTCTTTAAGCGAGAAGAAATTAGATACTCTTGTCCATAATATAAATAAAAAAATACAAAAGGTTAATATTTGGTACAAAGTGAATGGGTTAAGGATAAACATTGAGAAAACAAATTTTATGCATTTTGCACCATTGAATAAACAATATTATAAGAACTTACTTACTCTTACGTTTGTTGATTCACTAGAGCCCTTAAAGCAAGTACATAGTACAAGTACATAGTGCCCGCTTCTTGGGAGTTAATATTGATGACAAGTTATCATGGTCTTTATATATTAATGATATTGCATTGAAGATCTTGAGAGTTACTGGAGTTATGTCAAAACTTAAATTTGTATTACCGTCAAAGGTACTGCTTTTGCTATACAATTCATTAATTCTTCCTCATTACAATATGGTAATATGCTATGGATAAATGCATCAAATACATTGTTAAATCGTTTGCATTTGTTGCAAAAACGTGTAATAGCCATAGTTGCCAAGTCTCATTATTTGGCCCATACCAACAATATCTTTAAAACAATTAAGGGTTTTGACTGTATATGAATTAGGTGGGTTATATCTGGGAGAATTTATGTACAGGTCTGAAAAGGGACTATTACCAAACTCACTTCAAAACTGGTTTAGATACAACAGTGATGTACATTGTTATAACACCCGAAACTCCAAGAATTTGCATGGCATTTATTACAGAACTGCTACTGGCCAAAGAAGTGTTAAGTATCAGGGTTACCTTACATGGTCTACTTTAGATGACAGTCTCAAACAATCTGCATCATTACGACAACTTAAGTTTAAATATAAACAATATCTTTGCAATTCTAAATAGTCATATCAATTTAAAAATAATTATTATTATGTTTCAAATCGCAATATTGTTATCATCGGGTCAATTTAATCTAATTATAAAGCCAGACATTTGAAGGGAGAGTCCACCCTAAGGATGGGCTTACTCCGCCTTTACTTGGCCACACACATTCTCAGGGTGGACTTCCCCTTCATTGCTACCGGGGCCAGACTCGATAAGCTTCGCTTTTTCTAGCCCCATCTATATTACTTACCCTTTTATGTTTTAATGTTGATGTTTTTGTTAACTGATGTAGATTTTCATTGTTCTTTTATGCTTATGTATCTGTTTTTCATTTGCTCTATGTGTCAAATGTGTACAATGTATTCTGTTACCTGTTACCTGTTACCCGCTTCCCCCCCCCCCCCCCCCTCCGCTTTCGGGAGCAAAATATTTTGGGCCCGATTTTAAAACCCCCCCTTGAAAAAATCCTGCGTACGCCCCTGCTCTCTCTAATATATATACATGTTTGTATACATATACATTTGTATATACATGTACATGTATAAATAATTGTACATATTCATTTACGGAGACACATCAATCGCATGTGTTTCAGTAGCCTATATTATGTATAGAGACCTGTATTAATATTGCGAAAATATAACTCCCTTCAGCGGTCCCAAAAAGTGTTATATTTCACACCTACCAGGCAAAACTTTATAATATTGAACGCCGGAGCATGCTATGTTTGTATAGTACCCTACATAGATAGCATTCTCGTATTGTAATGAAAGGTTTTACGTGTATGATTTCATAATACTGATTATGGTGAGTGGCGTCGCTAGATCTTTTTCAGTGGGGGGGGGGGGGGGGGTGTAGAGGCCACCGATTGCCGACAACACTAGCCACGAATTACCGACAAATATATTAATGCCGATGTCCCAATGTCCACAAACTTAACTCTATAAACCCGTGGCCAGGAGTTAAATTATTTTTCAGTTTTCCCCCTCCCACGCGAAGAGCGGAAGATTTGACATTTCATTAAATTATTAGAGAAAGAAAGCGATTCGTTGTACCGTTCCCGACTCTTAATTCTTGTTTTGCCCCTCCCGCGCGAAGCACAGAAGTTATGACGTTTCCTTTAATTATAAGAGAAATTGAAGACGATTCGTTGTACCTTTCTCGCCTCTGAATCCTTGTCTGAATTAAGTCCCCCCCCCCCCCCTCCGCGCAAAGCGTGGTAGCTTTGACGTATCATTTGATTATTAGAGAAAGAAGACGATTCGTTGTACCGTTCTCGGCTCTTAATCCTTGTCTGCATTAACCCCCCCCCCCCCCCCTCCCGCGCGAAGAGCGCTTTGACGTTTAATTTGATTATTAGAGAATGAAGACGATTCGTTGTACGTTCTCGGCTCTTAATCCTTGTCTGAATTCAGTTTCTCCCCCTCCCGCTGGAAGCGCGGTAGCCTGAATCACGTTACATTTAGTTATTAGAGAAAGAAGACGATTCGTTGTACCGTTTTCGACTCTTAATCCTAGTCTGAATTCATTTTCCCCCTCCCGCACAAAGCGCGGAAGCTTTGACGTTTCATTAAATCATTGGAGAAAGAAGACGATTCATTGTACCGTGTCCTTGTATGAATTTAGTTATTCCCCTCCCGCGTAAAGCGCGGAAGCTTTGACGTTTCATTACAATTATTAGAGAAAGAAGACGATTCGTTGTAGGGGGCCTACTGTTCCGACCGAGTTCCTTGTCTGAATTCAGTTTTCTGTTTTTTAATGTGGAAAATAAAATAAATGAAATGAAATGAAAATGGCATTCTTAGGTTGTGTAATGAGAGATATTGCACATTACCTGATTTCAAATGATTTTGCACTAATTAAAAAAAAAATTATCAACAAGGACTTAAATTGTCATATACAATGTACACGGCGAGAAGACTATGGCTATGACAGAAAACTACGATTTGTTCTCTCTATGATACACAGAATAGAACAAACATGGTTAAGACCTTCGTCGAAAATTTGAAAAAGAAAATAGCCAATATTGTTTATTTGTATTTTTTTATTTTTTTACATGACTGCTCAGAAAGCATGTACATGCATGTAATTAATCAACCAAGGGACCGACGGCTTTAAGTCATCTCCGAAGAGCGCGGTAAAAAAGATTAATGCCTTACCAAAAGGCACTAGCTCATTGACCTGGTTTCGAACCCGGGATCTCCCGGTTACGAGACCACTGCTCTCCCACTGAGCTATCGCGCCCCCTAAAAGCTGATTTTGAATCTCTCAACGCGTTACCAAATTAAATATGATAAAGGTTATTTTTCCTTTGAGTATCCCTACCGTAACATATTTAATGGCCATGCATGCATCACAAATAATAATAAACGATAATAATTAGATAAATTTATATTTTATTTGATTTGATTTTATTTCTGCATTTTTCAAATAACAAAGCCTGAACAACAAAGAATATATAACGGAATGTATAATACAAAATATACAAACAATGATAACTTCATGTCAAAATGCTATTTGAATATATTCATATGATAACAAACTTAATATGTCTATAACATGTTATTATGAATTTGACGTATCATCTGAACTTTCTGCTGAAAAATTGCAGGAGAGCGCAATCATAAACGGTGCTTGACTAGGATGGCGCCCCTCAAACGAAAAGTCTTAAAGTGAAATGAAAAAAATGAAATGTGTTTATGCGATGTTTGTGTATGAGTTTGTGAGTGTATTGTGTGAGTGCTGTGCGTGCGTGTGTGTGTGTGTGTGTCTCTCTCTCTCTCTCTCTCTCTCTCTCTCTATTTATTGAATATGTTCTGCTTCATCTCTCAAATTGAGAAAGGAATTTGATGCAACAATTGGAAAAGAAAACAGGGGTCGATCTTCTAAACGGTAGAGATCTCAATCCGAATTCATTCCTCCGATTTTTCTACATCACTCAGAACATATTTGGTAAGGTTTGATTCTCCTGATATCATCTCCCCCCTTTTCTAATTTTATTCCATTTATATTATTTATCATCCCTTCCTTTTCCTCTTATTCTCATTACTTGTTATTCTTCCCCTTCTGCTTCTTTCCACTCACTCTCCTCCTGTACTTCCTCTATCATTTCTTTCTTTTCTCTTCCTCGTGTTCATTTCATCATGCCCCCCCCCCCCTCTCTCACCCCCTCTCTCTCTCTCTCACTCTCTCTCTCTCTCTCTCTTTCTCTCTTTCTCTCTCTCGATATCTCTCTCTCTCTCTCACTTTCTCTTTCTCTTTCTCTCTGGCTATGTGCCCCTCAAACTTTGTTCTTAAAGTCCCCCTTTGGTTCTAAAAGGCTCAAATAATCTTAAAAACCAGAAGTTTGTTTTATTCAATAGCATTACTATTTACATTCGCCATTTATTATTTCAATGATACTTGTGTAAAGGCCTGCTCCGATCTAGTAATTCTATGTCATTTCTTCTTCTGTGCATGAATCAGACGGAGGCACACAAACAAAGATAAACAATTTAATTATTCAGTGAAACCATAATATCATACATAAAACAGAATGAGATGTCTTAGAAACAAGTATCACACTTGGCTGGCAAGCCTTCTTTTGGATTGACATTTAGCCCAATGTTAATCAAGCGTACTAACTACCACAGATCCACAACATTTGTTTTTTTTAATATAAACGTTTATCCATAGATATACTCATAAAGAGATTACAAAAATATGACATTTATGTACATTGAAATAATATATAAATTCAAATCAGATAATAGCTATATATCGCGGATTGTGAACTCATGTTTTGTTTTCAACATCATGTTCATAGTGAATTTAGAATCATAGACCTATGATCTTCACTTAACTTCACGCTATGTATAGAACATGACGTTCAATAATTGCAATAGACGTAGTTATTATATTCAAATCCCAGCGCATAATGACAAGATATCAGCACACACAAAAATGACACAGGTGTTTTAATTGCCTATAATTATACAAAGTGTAAAAGATAACCTTTGGTTGCACATAATCAGACCGTATATTTTATTCGCCCTTTGAAAATGAATGTAACAAGTTCATCGGTCTATGGTGAAATTGCGTAAATTTCTGCAGTAAGTGATACAAAGGAAAGGAAAGAGTGCTCATAATTATATTACGCCTCCGGCACATCTTTGCTGGTGGAGGCAATGAAAATGCTGACTTCAATATGGTAATTGCTATCAGTCCTTCCACTTGTCATTTTCAACATCAACAAAGGATACTAACAGCCTACCTTTGTTGTTATTGTAAGATAGATATGTACCTCTGTACATATATAATTATATGTGTTGCATCTTTTGTATATAGAAGCGTCAAAAGGTTGTATACACAGAGATAACAAGCAGACTATATCTGCACTTTGCTGCATTCAATTATGTTATTATGCCTGTTTGTAAACTCATTTGTTTTGTTTGCTTCTTTTTATTTACATAAACTAAGAAACAATGAATAATACAAAACGAATTTGGTATACAGACATGATGCAAAGCCCAACTTGAGCTGGATGAAAGAAGGAGTTATTATTAGGCTTCAACCGAAACATGACTTGGATTAACAAAATACAACTTTTCTTCCATGGAACCGTTCAGTTTCAGTTCAAATGGGAGAAGGGACAACAACTGCAGAGCCAATGCTGCATACGGTGCTTATAACCAAAGATGATGTAATGGTCATTCTGATGAGATGTCGAATGAAATACATCTTTGATGTGCCTGTCAAGGTGCCTGTCAAGGTGCCTTTGGTTTCAGGATATTGGCCAGGAGTCCAGCGGCTGAGTTCTGTGTAGGGACAGTATTCTTCCGTCTAGGTCTAGCACAGAAAAGATAAAGAGAATGAAAGGGAGGTTGAAAATAATAACCAAAGGCTAGTTCAGGCTATATCCCGGACAACTATCCTAGCACATTTACCCGTAAATGTTCCCTGATAAACTCGTCATTATGTTTTATCATTTATTACCAAAAAAAAAAGATTTCATACAGGTACAGAGAGTTAACAGATATTATGTACACCATACACAGCCCGGATACACAGACATATTTTGCTAGAAGGAACTAACAAAATAGCATAATGCTCATTGATAAAGGACATAACAACCCATCCATAAACGTATATCTTCTAGTTGTAATTAGTAGGGATAGTATTTAAAAAAGGGGTACTTGAAAAATTGAACAGTTTCTCTAAGATGAGGGGGTGGGGCGAACCAATCCTATAACCTTTTCTGAAATGCATGTACCTGTGATAACACAGAAACACGAATCAAGAATATACATTGTACAACTTACGATAAATGCGGCCTATACGCTGGTACAGGTAAGTTCTTGTTGTCTACTGGTGTTTCTTGCTTGGCTTCCTGGTCGACATCGCCTTCGTTGACCTTGTCGTTGGTGGTCAAGTCTTCCTCAGGATTGGGTGTAGGCTTAGGCTTAGGTTTAGGCTTAGGCTTGAGCTTAGCCGTGTTGCCAGGAGTCCGATTGGGATCTATGATATCAGCTAGCAGTGAGCGGGACGAGACGGCACCTGTCGGAGCTGGGGTTGACCTGTTTGGAAAACAGGGTTCTTTGTAATGACGTCATACGACTCACATTTCTGTATCTCTAATAGGTTTCAGTGAATACGAGCAATCCTAAAGCTACGTGGACGTTAACATGACTTCAAAGACAAATTTAGCTATAAAATGTAGCCACGCTTACTACCTTCATAATTATAGCCCTCCTCTCCCCAAACACCATTTCTTTTCTCAAACATCACATTTCTTTACATTTTCAGAGAATAATGGCTCGATTTTTTTTCTCGAAAAAAGAAGACTTCGCATTCCTCTTTTTGTAGTATTGGAATTTAGTGTGTGTTTTTTAACTATGTTTTAAGTACAGTATCTTTAATACATGAACCTGTTATAACACAAAACACAAATACAGAATATACAGTTACAACTTACGATGCAGACAGCCTATCTGCTGGTTCAGGTAAGTCAATGCCTTCCTGGTCAACAACGACTTCGTTGACCTTGTCGGTGCTGGTCAAGTCTACCTCAGGAATGGTGGTGGATGTAGGCTTAGGTTTAGGCTTGGGCTTGGGCTTAACCGTATCGTTGGTGGTCAAGTCTGCCTTGGGTAAGCCCTTGTCGTCTGCTGGCGTTTCTTGCTTGTCTCCCTGGTCGACATCGCCTTTGTTGAGCTGGTCTACCTCATGAACGGTGACGGGTGCAGGCTTAGGTTTAGGCTTAGGCTTGGGCTTTACCGTTTTGTCAGTAGCATGCTCGGGATCGATGACATCAGCTTTGATCGGCCTAAGCGGAGCCGGTCTTGATCTATTTGAAAGCAGTTTTTTTTTAAATGACGTAAAGTATTAAATACGGGCAGGAACTTTGTGGCGCAGTTCATACAAATATTAACAAAACTTTGTGGCGCAGTAGCCACCATGTTTGCGTTAAAAAAAATCAGGGGCTGTGTTGCTATCTTCGAGGCGATGAACTGCATTATATCTGAACGAACCTTTAAAGGGTCAAAGGTTATAGAACAAACAAATTGTACAACACCGATTGGAATACGGATTCATGGAAGGCTATTGGGGGTTTAATTCTTAGGGGATTATTGTATCAAACTCAATGACATTATCAAATACCGAAATTCTAAAAACATTCTCAGTACGAATATTATAAGCTAGGTAAGCGGCCATATATTTGACATGATTTAAGATGGTTAAGTTCCTGTCTCACAGCGATATATTTCATTTGGGATTAGGATTGGGGGAGGGGCTGCCTAAGCATATAAACCGAAGAATACAATAGAAAATAGTACACTCATATCACATTTGTTTACGAAAATCCTTTGTGATGGGAAATTCCCCCCTTCCACTCCCCTTCCCCACCCCCCCCCCCCCCCCACCTTCGACTACTCTTAATCATGTCGACGTGTACATACGGTTCCATTGCGAGGATGTCAACAGTCTCGTTTTTCTGGTCAGGGCCCTTGTCGGCATCGTCCTCGCCTTTCTTTTCATCTTTGCCACCGTCAATGTTCTCCTTCTCCTCGATGGGGGCGCTGCTGTCTATGGCTGGCGTGAGGTGATCAACTGACGCGGCTTCTATGTATGTGATAAGTGTGAACATTTAGAGGAATTATCGTTATTTGACCAACATGGGATTTTTATCTGAAATTGAGAGGAATTGATTGTTAAAAGAATTCTCATTAGCAAATAATAAAAGGCGTTTATCATTTCCGTCTCGAAAATGAAATTAATAGGCTTAAATATTATTGTCTTTATTATTGGAGCTATTAGTATACCTTAACGGGATCCGGTAACTTTGTCTCAGATTCTGAAACAAAATCCTGGATTTAGCTCATGCTGCAATGATAATTATAAACCTTTAGGTCAGTCAGAAACTCCACGCTTTAAACAAGCCGATCGCCTGTCTGATTAACAAGATATTTATGATTGGAAATCGAAACCAAATTTTGCGTTTGCCAAACGGTTTTCATAACACTACAGTCTACTAGGAAAACGAGTATGGTAAAACCGGTCACTCAAAGATTTTTACTTTTTTGAGGCACTTCTTGATCATTTTTGAAGCGCAATTTTTTAGGCCTTCAATATTACACCATATCACAGACACTGGTAGCACGTAGGGCCGTGCATCTCAAATCTAACATTGTTAAATGATGCCTTTAATACGACTCAGGCAACTTCAATACTTGAAATGGATATCATAGAAAAGTGTTCAGATTATGTTATAAAATTCGAGGGGTTGTATAGCTATAGAGAAGGCGACTGACATTACCATACGTTGTCTTTCGAAAGTCCTTGCGACCGTATTCCTTTAACTCTTCATTTGTGGAACGACTGTGAATCTTTGGAACCATTTTCATTCATTCCTTTTAGTTCTCATTTCGGCTAACTTGCTTTCGTTTATACTTATAAACGTTTGAAAATAGCTATTTGCATATTCATCATTATATATTTATATTTTGCAAAACAAATATTGATACTCAATTTAAACGAGGTTTCGAAATAAATATAATGCACTGTGAATTTAGTCGATCAAAATTATGTTTCTAGAATTAATCGAATAAGGTTGATTAATAGCAAACAAAAATGTGTCTATAAGTTCAGTTCAGTTCAGTTCATTTATTTTAATCATAAAACCATAACATATACAAAAGTAAAATGAAACAATCATAATCTTACAATTCTGGAATTAAGAAATCGGAGACTAAAAAGGAAGTTTGAAAAAACTTGTAAGTATAGTAGTCCCCTGACATGAATAATTAATAACGAGATTACATGGTTGTACACGTTACTACAACAATAACAATATATAAATAAGATACTACACATTATAGATACACACACACACAAACACCATTCACACACACACACACACATGGTACAATGCAAGGTAGAACAACTAAAAAGAAAGAGTTATTAAAGGGAAATAAGAAGAGACCAACTGTCTCTTCAATAGAGCTTTAAAGGATGATATAGTTGTGCATAATATTAGCTTATCAGTTAAATCATTCCAAATACGGGGACCATTGTGTCTAGTAGACAGGAAAGTTTGCAAGCAAATCAAAACAAGGAAGAAGGGTTAATATTTCATGCGTCCTTTTAATGATTAACCTTTGATATACAATGCTCTATGAACGTGATGAATTATTATTAAACGCTATATTATTAGTATTGTTATTATTATTATTATCATTATTTTAGTAGTAGTAGTAGTAGTAGTAGTAGTAGTAGTAGTAGTAGTATTAGTGGTAATAGTAGTAGTAGCAGTAGTAGCAGTAGTAGTAGTAGCAGTAGTAGTAGTAGTAGTAGTAGTAGTAGTAGTAGTAGTAGTAGTAGTAGGAGTAGTAGTAGTAGTAGTAGTAGTAGTAGTAGTAGTAGCAGTAGTAGTAGTAGCATTAGTAGTAGTAGTAGTAGTAGTAGAAATCTTTAGAAATCTGTGACAAGCAAAGATAACATCCTCCCTTCTTTAAGTATAATGATTTCATCTTTTTTTGTCTTTTTTTCACTTTCACTGTTTTCAGAGTCACAATAATGACATGAGAAAAATATTTTTTCAAGTAATGGCACTAGAGTACAGATAAAAATATTGCTGGCCATGTTGGGTATATGAGATAAGGAAGATTTGGTCTTGCTTGGATGCGCCTGCCACGCCCCCCCCCCCCCCTCCCGATTCGCCCCTGTTTTTTAATTGTAAACCTTACCTGTCGCGGTCGCCGATTCTGGTGCTGCATTTTCCGTCGCTTCCTTCTCTGGAACGAGTTCATCTTTGATCTCGAGAGAGGCTGGACCATCGATGCCCACATTATTCTTCACATCACCGTTGATTCCGGCGTCGATGGGATCGAGTGCTATGAAACCGCGGTCGAAATCTTCACTATGCATCTCTCTAATGGTGGCTGAGAGTGGCTTGGCTGGCCTGTCGAGGGAGGGATGGGGGATTGGGGAGTCAGACATCATTCTGTTAATTAACATCATGTAATATAATGCAACAAGATTTCCTCAACTTTAAGTAGGCCTACCAGATCAGTATGGCGACCCTGCCACTTGAAATTGTAGCTTTATCATTATGATAATGATAATTGTGCCAATAAATAAAATCCTGCTAAAACTACTAGCTGTATATAGCTATGCTACAAATCTCATTTGCCCACACCATCCAATCAAGGAATTTCTTTCTTTCATTACCCATTTAACACCCGAGTGGAGAGGTTAATAGTCTTGCCAAAGGAGACTGTATATAGTGTCGCGCTGATCCTCGAACCCACGACCTTCCCATCTCCATTAAAGCGTTTAAACCACTAGACCACCACACCTCTAAGTATTCTATGTTCTGATGATGGGATCTTAAAGAATGATTTGTTGTCTATCTTTTATTTTGATGGTTCTTCTGTGATTATAAACACAACGATATAGTTTTTCATATATATCTTACGTATTTTTACAATGTGTGACCAAAACAAATTTCCATGTATTCCTGTGAATTTGGATGAATAAAAAGAATTGAATTGAATTTAACTTCAAGTGACAGTGTACGCATATCGTATGGCTACATTGCCACTTGAAATCGCAATATTATAATCTTGCTTACGCTCACTTTAAAAATGGAAAAAGAAAGCCTCAGATATGAGGATCCTCATGTATCTGAAAACACTTCGTGCATTAGAATTCATAGTTTTTATTCTTTTGAAGGATTGACCAAATAGAGGTCATTTTGGGTTATGACTGAAGAGTAATTGAAAACATATATTTTCCAGAAGGAGGACTTTTTTACATTAAAGGTACTATGTCCATTTTGCAGGCCAAAAAATGAAAAGGTTAAATTCCAAAGGCACATGAAAGATAATACTAATTTAGAACTTCCCTCAAAAAAGGGGGCTTGTCGTTAAGTCGGAAAATAACGACTATTAGTTGTCGAATCGACTTAAAGGTAATACAAAGTTTTGGGAAATTTTGAAAAATGGGTTGATAGTGATTCTTTACAATTTCGATATATTTGGATGCCCATGTGGATGTATTAAAAACACCAGAAATTTTAGCCCCTAAAACACTTCTGCTTTCGAGAAAAATTGAATATAAAGATTTACCGGTGCTCCCGGTAAATTTGGATAAATTTCAAAAAGCTCCTACGGCCGTACAATGGTAGCTGCGACCATGAAAATCTCAGAGTATGTAGTTGTGGTATATAATTTCCGAACGAGAATAGCTAATCGGCCGATTTAATTCAATAAACATCGTTTTATAGCTTAATTAATATCTTGACCTTGAGAGGGAGCTATTTAACATAAAGTGTTTATTATTTACAATTTCATAACTTTAGAGTCGATTTCGACCGCGACAACGATTACTGAATATTGTATGACCGTATATGCTTTCAATATGTTCATTTGAACCAAATTCATGACCCCATACCAAAACTTTGTATTACCTTTAAGAGCTATAGAGCCAGTAAGTAATAGTCTTGATTCTATCAGCTTAATTTTGGCCATTACAAGAAGTGGGTTATTGATGTAGACAAATGCACATGTACCCTTTACAGCTCATGTATGTTATTACCAAAGAAGAAAAAACGCAAGTCAGTCACTCAATAGTGTCCGACAGTGAAGTCTATCAAGTAAACGGGTTTCCTTGCATAATTTGAATATTAGGACACTGCTAACATTTAAATTTCGCAGATAGGACATACATGACCTATTCATAATATCCACAAAGTTCTACAGAATTTGATGTTGGCTGCAAAAGGGACATAGTATCTTTAAAAATAAGGATCGTCCAAAAAGAGTTCATTTTGCCTTATGACTGATGAGTAATTGAACAAAATATTTTCCAGAAAGGGAACTTGAAAACAAAATAAAAAGAAATTAGGGTTGTTTATACGCCAAAGAGAGGAGAGAAATGAAACGAGTACGGTGACAATGTAACAATACGATGAATGTACAAAAGGCGGAAGAGGAAATTGATATTATTAAAACTATTGATCAAAAGAAAATACGACAATACATGTATTATAACATGAAGATTAGTCATGGAAGGGGATCCAATGAGAGAACAAAAATAATATCAATAGTGTAGATAATACTCCGCTTTTGTATCGCGCTTGATATATCGACGATGTCTCTAAACGCTTTACATATTATTACCTGGGTATTGGATTCAGGCTTGCCCGCGCAAACTGTATGCACATTCTCCACTCCCTGGGGAGCATTCCAGCAAAAGGGGAAAAATCATAAGAAATGTGCGTAACAGCGTAGTAGATACACTGGCATCGATTTGTCTGAGGGGGGGGGGGGGGGGGGGGGTGTGGGAAAAATTTTGAAATAATCAAAGCCGCTCATGGGGATGCACAGTTTATTCAGAAATCATTGAGAGGGGGAAATTGCCCTTCCTTGCCCTCCCCTCACCAAACAGACGTTCATGAGTAGAGACCTACCTTCTACAGCACACGCAGATGATAACCAGAAGCAAGATGAGTAGAAGCACTGCACCACCGACAGATATCCCAATGATAGCGGGAGTGGTCAAAAAACCTTTAGAAATTGTAAACAAAATCATATCGTAAACACAATATCAAGCTGAAATTTGTTTGTATGCCTCCACCCCCCCCCCCCCCCCCCCCCCCCCCCCCCCCCCCCCGTTGTCGGATTGTCCGTCCGTAGGCCTACGTACTAAACTTGATGATAGTATGTATTACGACAATCGGAGTAGATTTTAGAGTAACTAGGTCAAATTTCAAAGGTCACAGAGGTCAACTTCTGAAAATCTAGCTATTAGCTTTGTTATTAAAAAATCTCTAGAACCACTAGAGATATGGAACTATTGTTAATAATATGTTACACCGTAAAGGAAGATGGTCCTATCAGATTTTAGGTTCCATGTTCAAAGATCACAGAGGAAAATTTCTGAAATATCAGGTTTTAGCCTTGTTATTGCGATATCTCAAGAACCATAAGAGATAGGCCTTCTTTTTTTTTTCACTTTGATATGTCACCAATAATTCCTCCATTTCCTATACTAAAGATTTTAATCTCACTCTGATTGGAGCTGCTATCTCTGATGAAAGAAACTTTCATTCCTTCTCTATGATACCCCCTCATCGTCATCACCATTACCATCATCATTTACCCAAAGAATACCCGTAACCACACATACGCCCCATATCTGGGTGTGGATGTGTGTGGGTGCGCGGTAGATATTTCATTCGAATCTAGTATGATTTTAATTTACATCAAGATGTTTACCTAGATCTCCTGCCGATTCCGTCGTTTTATTTGAAGGTTCAGTTCGGGTCACGTTACTCGATGCTGGTGTCATCGGCGTTGTCGGTGATGACGAAATGATGTCGGAACCATTCGTAATTATCCGCCCATCGGTAGACGTGTTTGACACTGCCATAGTCGAGGTCATAGACGTCGTTGCGTTGCCCGAAACATTATTCATAATTGTCGACGATATGGTCGATGACGACGTATTGTTTGTGGTGGTAGACATGGTAGATGATGTTGAATTGCCTGTAGTATTCGTCATCACTGTCGACATCGGGTTCGTGGTCGTGATATTGTCGGTAGGAGCTGTTGATGTTGTCAAATTCATCGTTGTTTGAGTAGCGTTACTTGTCGTAGATGTTACAGATGCGTTTACTGATGTATCGGTAGAAGATTCTGTAGGTTTAAATGATATGAGATATTAAAGTGCCTTGATGCTCGACCTTGAACTCAGTAGGTCAGCTCTTTTCAAACCTTGGCCTTAGCCTTGGCTCTGAGGGTTTCTAAGAAATCGATACTAAGCATTCCATTGGAACAGCTAATGTTTCAGTAAATTACTGTTGTAAAAGAATTACAGAAGCTTAAAAGTGCCAAAGAGATGACGAGATAATTTAGGACACGAAGACGAAAGACGAGTTAAACGGCGAAAAGACAAGCTGTTGGAATTCAGCAAGTCGACTTGTTTAGGACGAGGACATAAGAAGACGAGTTGATGGAACCCGGCAAGTTAACCATGTCGACTTGTATAGAACAAGTAGGAGAAATGTAGCGAAGACGACATCCCTGAAGAAGTCGCTGAAAGGGGGAGGGGACCTCTTGCGTGTTGTTTTCTACCCGGCCAAAGCTATCTTAAATGTTGGAGATATGGATAAGGGTCAAATCGTACATGCTGAACCTTTCAGCTGAAAATCAAAAGAAGGGGTGAGCCAGCTTTATACATACATTTGTAGGTACCCCCCCCCCCCCCTCCAGAAAAAAAAGCTTTATGCCAAATCACAGGTGATGGGGGCATCGTCCTGAACAAGTCGATTTGCCAAATTTCAATCACTCGTCATCTCGTCTTCTTGTCTTAAACGAGTCGATTTGACGAGGTTTGAAAGGAAAGCCGACAGCTTGCATTGTGATTGAAAGTTAAAAATTATCTTTGATTGATCACTACACCGGGAAAGCAAAGGTTATCATGGTTGATATTCTTGCTTTCTTTCTTTTTACAATTCAACCTTTTTTACTTGTTTGGCATGAAGTACAATTAGTCCGAGACGCGCGACCGCTTACAAACGCGAATAACTGTGTAAATCTGCAACGTACATGTAGCAGAAAAGGTCAAAGGTACTTTCTTAGAGTATGTTATTTTTTTTATTTTTTTATTCAAAGGCAGACGTTATTTACAAGTAAGCCATGATACCTTTTCAATAGTTTTCACTGTTTCTAGCGTCTGGAATATTTTGCTTAGCAGGCGTTTAAGTCTTCAAAATACTTAAAAGTTTTGATGTCTGTGTGTTGATAATCGTGGTTCGTCTTTTCAATAATATCTCCAAGAGAAAAGTAATAAAGAAGAAGTTGGATAATATTCATTCGAGTACATTGTATAAGAAAAATGTCTCAAGGCAATTTTTATAAAATGTTTAAAGAAGGTCGATGTACATGTGTGACTTCGGCTGCAAGCACAATTACTTTTCCTTGCCTCTTAATTCTATTTTCTACCCTTCACCCAATAATCTATTTGCCCAACGCATAATGTTCATCATGTCAATTTATCATTTTGAGATCGTGCTATCGTGAGAACAACACAGTATCCTTAACATGACTGGTTTCTTTTGAAATATTTATAGCACATTAAGTCTGCATTTCAAACACCAGCCTCAAATGCAATTTTTCCACATGACACTTCTTTTCAAAAATCTTTACAAAAAGCTTGTTCCCCTTTTTTATTGTAAAGGCTATTTACAGTAGCGCGCTAGTTAGGTCCTTGAGGAAAATCCCTAAAAAGCATGAAGAGGAAAAAAAGCACCCGATTGTTTTATGATAAACTGCGGTTCCTTTTTGGAATATTTTTAGGACACTAACAATGAATTATGGCTCGATTAAATATCATTGCTGTTCCTCTTTTCAGACTTGTTTTTTGTTCTCAAAAGTTTGTACAAAAGGTGCCTTTTTTGGTATATACAGTGCGTCCCAGAAAAAACGAAACCGAGAAGTATCGATGTTTTATCATAACTTAATCACAACCATAATTAATGAATGATACATATTTGGAAAGCTTAGAGTCTTCTCTTTCAGTTGATGCTACTCAGATGATGCATATTTTACGCATGAGCGATTAAAAGCAATTTGAAGGAAGGAAACCAAAAATACATTTGGCGGGCGGTATCTGAATTTCGAAGAAAATTTCACATTTCTAGAAAGTTGAGTTTCTGCCCTTTCATATGACACCTCAATCAGAAAAAATGAGCGAGGAATAAAAAAGTTCTGTTTGTTTAAAGTAGCCCTTATATTTTCATAATTTTAACAAACGAATTCGTTTTCACTGGGTGCCTGCCGTAGCAAAAAGCAGATTTGACAAAAGACTTAACTCCGTTTCGTTGACAATCAGCCATGCATGAAGACTCTCGTCTACGGCTGATTGTCAACGAAACGGAGTTAAGTCTTTTGTTAATTTCGTTTATTGATACGGCAGGCAGCCAGTGAAAACGAATTCGTTTAATAAAATTATGGAAATGCAAGCACTACTTTAAACAAACAGAACTTTGTCATTCCTCGCTCATTTTTCCTGATTGAGGTGTCATATGAAAGGGCAGAAACTCAACTTTCTAGAAATGTGAATTTTTCTTCGAAATTCAGATACCGCCCGCCAAATGTCTTTTTGGTTTCCTTCCTTCAAATTGCTTTTAATCACTCATGCGTGAAATATGCATCATCTAAGTAGCATCACATGAAAGAGGAGACTCTAAGCTTCCCAAATATGTATCATTCATTAATTATAGTTGTGATTAAGTTATGATAGAACATCGATACTTCTCGGTTTCGTTTTTTCTGGGACGCACTGTATATATATAGAGTATTACACAAATTATAGAGTTCCCCCACCCACTTTTCTCGAATTTCTCCAAAATTTACCTTGCATATTCTGAATCTGTAAACATACATATTTGCACGGGGCTGGGGCCTCAACCGGCCGCCCCGAGTAGGGAAAATTATGAACTGTCTCTATTTCGTTAGCTGTCACCTGATATTTGGGCAGTGTGGCTGTTTTTTCTTGTTTTTGATTGCTTGCACGTAATTATTGTCGTCCTATCTCATTAAATAAATGAAAAAGGGGGTCTTTTTCATTATTTCATTTTAAGACAGTGCTTAAACCCAAATTAGGATTGGCGATTTCATCGAAATGATAAGATCTTATTGGTCTCAAAGAAACCTCAGAAATCTTCAATTTTCAGGCAATCACGTACAACTGCATAGCATGGTGCTAAAGCAGCTTCTTGGATCACGTAAACGAAAAAAGTTGAAGATCATTCCTAATACAATGTAAGGGTATACCATTGTCTAAACAGTTTGGGTTTTGCTCTGGCTTTGAAGTTACCCTTTTTAGGTGCCCTTTCCCCCAAGAAGTACCCTTTATGTTGGTGCACCCCTACTTTCAAAGACACTCCGCCACCCCTGGCGCCATTGAAGCACAACGAAATGTTTCGCTGTTGGGAAAATCCCTGTATAACGTGTAGTTTGTTCCAGTTTGGTGATCGCGTATTGTCAATTGAACTTCCTTTTGATACAATAAGAGCAAGCAAACATTCATTGCATGATTATGTCTCGTGTTTTTCAAGGTCTAGTAGTTGAACATTATGGCAAAATTACAGGTTTCGTATGATTTACATAGACCATAGAAACGCGTATACAAATACTGATAGGCACTACAAAACCACGAGGATATTATGGAGGGCTCCGTCAAAAAGCAATGTAGTTTGGTTGTATTACTTTCCTCTGATAAGATGAAAAACCTCCCCTCATTGTTACATGGATATTCAAGGAAATATCAGTATTGCAATTATAAAGATAAATAAACAGATAAATGAATAAATTAAGTAGTCAATAAATATCAATAAAACAATCAATGACTTAATCAATTTAAAGAACTAAACAAATATATCGACACTAAATCCATGACATTTCCTTATTATTGGACCTGAACTTCCTGGACGTGTGTATGCAATGCTTTGTTCATACGTTCTATTTGTAATTCATGACATTTTAAGCCACTTTTCCTCATTCTCAGAAGAGAAAAACAGAACGAAAGAGTTCATCGTTTTTGATCGACAAAACGGATTCGAGGTGAAATAATGAAATATATTGCGGAAAAACAATTTATGCCGAGCAGAGAGACAACTTTTATACAGAAAACTTTGCTGCGTTTAGATAAGAGAATCCTTCCTCGTTACCTCCCCCCTCCCTTTTCCATCTATTTCTATCTCTTTCTCCGTCTCTGTCTCTCTCTCTCTCTCTTTCTCTGTCTCTCAACCTCTCTCTCTCTCTTTAACTCTCTATCTATCTATCTCTTTATATATCTCTCTCTCTATATCCCTCTAATTCCCTTCCCTCCCTTTCTCCCACCCCTCCCCTCCCTTTCTCCCAACCCTCCCCTACCGTTCTCCCACCCCACCCTACCCCCCCTCTCTCTCTCTCTCTCTCTCTCTCTCTCTCTCTCTCTCTCTCTCTCTCTCTCTCTCCCTCCCTCTCCCTTTTCCATTACCAATTAACACCTTCTCTGCTTTTAATAATAATAATGATTATGATGATATTCCGAAAAACGATGTCTCTAAATGCTATTACAGCTACAACTTTTTGTTTATTTTCCTCATCGGTATTTAATGTTTTGATAATGCATAATGTTTACTAAAAGCAAATTAAATTGTTTTTTATTTGGTTAAGAATGATGAGAAAGATAATGTTATACATTACCTAATGATGACGAAAACATTGTTGTTGAGTTTGTATACATTGCCAGTGTGGTCGGGGTTGCTGCATCTGTTGTACTATTCATTTCCGTGGCATTAGTGGTAACAGTGGTAGGAGTTGTTGCGTTTGTTGTATCATTTGATGTGGAACTGTCCGTCTCCGTAGCATTAGTGGTAACTGTGGTAGGAGTTGTTGAAATAGTTGTATTATTTGATGTGGAACTCTCCGTCTCCGTAGCATTAGTGGTAACTGTGGTAGGAGTTGCTGCGCTTGTTGTATCATTTGATGTGGAACTCCCCGTCTCCGTAGCATTAGTGGTAACTGTGGTAGGAGTTGTTGCATTTGTTGTATCATTTGATGTGGAACTATCCGCCATGGTTGCATTTGTAGGAGGCGATGTTACCATAATTTGGGTAGCCGTGGTATTAATCCCATTAGTGGTAGCGGTTGTTGCTGTTGTTGCGTCTGGCGTTGTATTATTGGTAGATGCCATACCAGTTGTAGGCATAACAGCAGTGGATGTTGCCGCAACAATCGACCAAGAAAACGAGGTGATTAAAAGCACTGCAGCAACCCGCCAGGCATCCATGGTTGCCCCTCTCATCTGAAGAATAATCAAGGAAACAATTTCTAGACATGGAAATCTATGCAACCACTATCATCCTGATTTACGTTCTAAGTAATGATCATAATATTAGCAAACAGAAATTTGAGTGCATTTTATTCTTCTAACCAGAATAAAAGTCGAATCGGCCTCAAATCGTGGACAATAATTGCATTACTGGTCTGACAACGCTACGATTCTGAGCTGATTTAGCTTTTCCTCTCCATGGAGGTATTACATTTGATCAGAAATCAACCTGTAGCATGCAGCTTGTAACAGGTGAGTATTGTGTACTCACATATATACAAGAAATACATCTTGCTTATATCAATTTCATTGCGAGGGAATTACTTGACAACAAAACAATTCAACCTAAATACTTTTCGCTGAAAAATACAAGGAAATGAAACGTGAGATTATTGTATTACATTACGTGCAATGTAACACACTTATGATGATAATAATGATAATAATAAAAATGGTATTAAAACAAAAATAATATCAATACTTACAAAAATAATGATAATACAAAAAGTAATAATAATAGTATTTAAATTGATATTAATAAAAATAGTAACGATAATAATAATTATAATGTTAATAATAACAATAATGATAATAACAACAACAGCAACATTAGTATGCCGTTCTTGCATATAGGCAGGCACGTAGCCACGGGGGGCACGGGAGGGGGGGGGGCACGTCCCCCAAAATTTCCAAGATCGGTTGAACTTTTTTAGACCCCTTTTTTTACCTCGATCGATTACATGTATGTGCCCCCCCCCCCCAAAAAAAAAAAAATAATAAATAAAATAAAACTCTGGCTACGTGCCTGCATATAGGGCACATAACATTATGATGCAATGTCTCTAAGCGCTCCAAAGAAATCCCCAGTAAAAGGCATTTTGGGTATTTTTTATAAACAAAAACAAAAAAACAATATGACAGTCATAAAAGTGACTTACAGTACATAAAAAAACAAAATCAAGTTGGCACATGTAACAGGCAAAAAACAATTAAATATTGTACCGTTATAAAAATGTATGAATTGTTTTTATGTAAAATATACAGTTTAAATTAACGTTTGAAACTAGAAAGTGTGGGACTGTCCTGAATCTCTATTGGTATTTAATTCCAGTATTGGACACCAGTGTATGATATTGTTGTTTGTGAAAAACTACCACAAGTGGATTTAGCGCCTTTTGGAATTAAACTCTTCATTTATATAATGGCAATCTTAAGTATTTTAAATTTCTCGTACTATGGCTATGGATTGCACAATTTGAAGTGAAATAATTATCAAATCTATCTGGTAAAATGTTCTTAAAATAGGTGTACATAAAAATTGCTACTTGCAAACTACATTATTTGATCCACCTTCAAAATACGCAATTGTTGAACTAAAGGGGTTGTGAATTGCAAATTACTCGTATTGCACGTTTCTGGAGTACTTCAATGCTACTTCTAAGATACAATGCACTGTGCCCCCATACAATATTGCAATACGATAAATAAGGTAAAATCATTGTATAATACAGCGTTAAAACCCTATACACTGTACTTCGCAGTGCGGGGACAGTCCACTAGACCATAACAACCCTATGTGCAGACCTTTTCTAAGGACAGATCTATCATTTGGTACAATGATCTGAACCGATCGAGGTTTGTCCTTTTACTGGAAGCAATCAGAAAAAAGTGCCATTTAATAGGGGGAGGGGTTGTCCGAAACTGATTTTTACCAAGATACGCCAACATTCACTCATACAACCATGGTCATGATAACTACCCACATTTGCAAGGAAGTTCAACCATATTTTGAACAGGTTGTGTCCACTGTATAGTCAAGTATTAATTTGAATCGTGTTGTAATCACTTCACTGGAAATGCAAAGGTTGTGGGTTCGAACCCCGGCATGGCACTTATGTCTCTGAGCAAGGCATTTTATCTACGTTGCTCCTCTCCACCCAGAAGTTAAATAGGTACCCGGTAGGATACAAAAGCATGTGTGCACCAGGAAAATGACGACTTGCTGAAAATTATACTCCCCCTAGACAGCGGAGTGGAGAGTGTACGCTGTGATGAGAAGTATGATTGTAATAATTGCATTCAGTTATCGGGCTAATAATAATGATAATGTAAGCACCAATGGTAGATTAACTTGTAGAGCTCGTTAAAAGCATCAAGTCATTGTTAACATGTATCAATCTAAAGAAATTGAACCTACCTTTTGGTTTGAGAGATGCTGCTAGTTTTACCTGGTTAGGCTTTCTCGATGATTGTTTTCCGAAGAAACGGCAGCAAATATTCTTCCTAAAATACCACGGATCTTGGTTACAGGTGATTCTTAAATGGAGAGAAAAATGAATTTCGCTTCCTCCTTAGCAAGTCAAGTGTAATTGTGCATAACAAGTAGCGATTTAACCCCGATACGGAAGTAAATACGATATCACCTCTGATGATCATCATAGCGTGGCATTACAATTACCCTTTTCACCAGGCACGAAGGAGTCGTAAATCATATTATTGAATAAATCTTTTATACTAAAATATGTGAATTGAATGCAGTGATTGTTGTGCTCTGGAAGTCGTAGTAATGTCAAACAATTTTCAGAACGTTTGCTACATGTGGCTGCCTTGCTAAAGCCAGGGTAATAATCGGGGCAGCGCCAGAAGCGTCACAACGTGACGGACATGTGCGCTATATAAGAAGCCATTATTATTATTATTTTGTTTGAAGTGTTTTCTGTGCCATGGATATGAACATGTACCTCAAATTCTCCCCAACCAACAATATCTTGATGCCTTCAGAAAGCATTTCAAAACTCAATTTTTCTGAACATTATATGATTGTAGAGCGCATTTGAACATATATAATATCGACAATGAGTTATGGAAATAGAAGTAATAGTAACAGTAGTAGTAGTAATAGTAGTAGTAGTAGTAGTAGTAGTAGTAGTAGTAGTAGTAGTAGTAGTAGTAGAAGTAGTAGTAGTAGTAGTAGTAGATCTAGTAGTAGTAGTAGTAGTAGTAGTAGTAGTAGAAGTAGTAGAAGTAGCAGTAGTAGTAGTAGTAGGTAATAGTAGCAGTAATATCAGTAGAAGTAGAAGTAGTATATAATTTCTGATAAAAGTGGATTGTAAACTAGGATAACATGATTACATGACTACTCTCCAAAACACTCACCTCTTGTAATAGCAAAAACCTCAACCCCCCCCCCCCCCCCCCCACCCCCTGCGTACGCGCCTGGCCGGACTGATACATGATATATCAGAAGCCGGCTAGACTCCCAAACTACTGTGTATAGAGATAGGTTCCCGAGGTCTGATAACTCCCAATAACAAGAAAAGACTTATAGATATGTTGAAAAAACATGTACACTGTAAATGCAAAGTAAGGTATCCACAACTGAGAAACGAAATCTTGAAAACCGTACTGTTTGGATCGTATGTTATTTTGTACAGCCGGTCGGAACGCACCTGGCAATCACAACATTACTTGGGAGCATTGTAATTGGTTTAACTATTTTGTATGACTTACAATAGCGAGACCTCTCCCTCTCTCACCCCTTCTCTCTCTCTCTCTCTCTCTCTCTCTCTCTCTCTTTCTCTCTCTCTCTCTTTCTCTTTCTTTCTCTCTCTTTCTTTCTTTCTCTATCTCTTCCCCATTCTCTATCTATCTCCCCCTCCTCTCTCTATGGTGATAGGTTCTCGTGGTGTGATTACGCATGCTACTAAGAATAGATTGATAGATAATGATGACGGTACCTAAATGTAAGGTGAGGTATATGTAATTGGGAAAAGTAATATTTCAAAAGAATAAGAAAAAGATTACTGTATGGGTTAATGTTATTTTTACAGCCTACCTGAACTCACTTGGAATCAGCACGTGGGAGGCGTAATTACTTTAAATTAGGAGACGTATATAACTTGTTATAACGGGACCTCTCTCGCTCTCTCTCTCTCTCTCTCTCTCTCTCTCTCTCCCTCTATTTCGCTCTCTCTCTCTCTCTCTCTCTCTCTCTCTCCCTCTCTCTCTCTCTATGGAGATAGGTTCCCGTGGTTGATCACTCATTAAGAAGAGATTGATAGATATGACCACGATATATAAATGTATAGTGAGGTATTCTAACTAAGAAAATAATAATTGTTGTATTTGTTTTTTTGTTAGGAATTATTAATGTTTTCAATTAAAAAACTAAAGTTATGATGTTCTCTGTTCCGTTTTGTTATTGTGTATTGTAATTATTTAACCCTGCATGAGATGCATTCAATGTCATTCAAATCTCGGTCCTGGGTTTTATGTAACATCTTTATTACTATGTTATATGTTGTTTCTTGAATAAAGATGAATAAACAAACGTCATGTTTGACTTTTTCAGAAACAAAGGAAGAGTAAATGAATGAACCTAATGGAATCGGAGCATTAGTTTAGAAACTGATTTTGTATTAATGTATTTATACTGTTAACAAGAAGATATATCAATGGTTTACAAATAAACTTGATATTTTACTTGATGCATTGTTGCTAAATTAAAGTAGAATAGAAGATATTGTGTATAAAAATACATCACTACTAGGATAAACATATTACAGTCTTTTCTCCAGATTGACTGAATTAAACGTGTGTGATTATGTAGTAGATGTGTCGTGGTCTAGTGGATACGTAGCCGGACCGTCGATCACAAGGTCCGCAGTTCGAGTCTCGCCGCTGTACTAATGACATTGATCTACACTTGCAAACACTCCACCCAGGTGAAGTAAATGGGGACCTGGTAGGGATTTAGTCCTTGAAAACGCATCACGCGTAACAGCTGCACTGCTAAAGCCAGGGTAATTATGCTGCATTATTGTAGAGCGCTTAGAGACTTCTGATAAAGTAAGTGTGAAGCGCTATATAAGCAATTATAATTATTATTATTATGTTCATATTTTACCCACTTTGTATTCACTATGACGTATAGATTGGCTCTTTGTTAAAGAGATAGTTGAGTTCTATTGCAGAAGGCGCTCACAAAATATTTTTTGTGAGATAATGAAAAACTGCGTGTCAAATTTGAAAAAAACATACAATTTAAATGACAAAATCATCTTTGTTTGATCAAAATCGGTTCAGAGACGGCTGAAATATCCATAAGTATTACGACTTCTAATATTTGTGTATCAACACAAAATTTTTCGATAATTTGAGAAAAAAAAACGAAATAGCGCCTTTTATGTTGTATTTCAGCCAATGCCGATGTTGGATTTGTTGTTGTTGGCTTTGTCGTGTTGGTTATATTACGCACAACCAGCCGGCCCATGTATTGTTATTATTCATTAATTTATTAATTGACGGTCACCGTATTTTTTTCGAAAGTGGAGCTGAATTGGTATGATCGTCTTGGATAAATTTTACACATTTTGGGGTCTAAAAGTACCAATTTTGGTCCCCATAAAAAGCACTAGAAATGTCATAGATAAGAATAAGAGCAATAAGCATGCACTTTGAAGGCATTTGCGGTCTGAAAACAAAACTCAACTATCCCTTTAACAAGGTTCGAGATCAATTATTAGTTGAAACAAAGGTTTTCTAAAAATCATGAGTTCGATACAAAAAATACAAGATTCTTTACTTCTATGATCTTATTTATTTTGTTCTGGGTTATATCACTCTCTTTTATAAAAGCTGCCCCTTTCAATAAAGATTAGTAATAATAGTAGTAGTAATAGTTGTAGTAATACACTCAAAAACAAAAGCTGAAATTGGATACTATTTATGGTTAAGATTTTCAAATAACTACCGACGGTAGAGAACTACATTTTCATTAATATTACATAATAATAATAATATTACATAATAATAATAATAATAATAATACATTTGTAAAGCGCCTTTTTATTAGATACAAGGCGCATAAACAGAAAAAACTACTAACAAACAAAAATAAACATTATCATATGAAGCTTACATTAGCTATAAACCGAGAAGAAAAAAATAGAAAAACACTACTAAAAAGAACTAATAATAATAATAATAATAATAATAATAATAATAATAATACATTTATAGAGCGCAGAAACTATCCAACATTAAGTATGAGAGTATGGCGATTCGAAGACGGGGGAAGGTGTTCTGGGTTTTGGGAGCAATAACGAAAACTGTTTACTCGTTAGAGGGACGGTAAGTGTTTTAGTACTGGCTGATCGTGTATTACACATGCAGGTGTGCGAACGGAATAGATCACCTGGGTATGCTTTATACCCCCTTCACATACACGGATTTTTCTTACGAGTCCTTACGGATCGCAAAATTCACGGATCTATCACGGACCCTTACGATTTGGCCACTTTTACGACCGATTTAAGACTTGTTACGAGTTATTACGAGCAATTTACGGTTTGTTACGGATTATTACGAGTTACTACGATATACTTACGGCAGAATTCCACGATTTGTTACGAGCTGTCACGGATAACTACGAGCAACTTACGTGTTAGTAACGATCTGTTAACGTGTTGTTAAGAATAGTTACGAGTTAGTTACGAGTATTTACGAGTCCTTTACGTTTTTTTACCAAAAAATAACAACTGAAAATGAAATGTTCAAATTTGCAGCTTTTATACCTTTTCCCAAAAACGTAAACGATACGTAAGAATACTTAAAGTATATTTACCTATTTGTAAAGTACTCGTAACTACACGTAAAGTGCTCGCAATAACTCGTAACAATCCGCAAAGCCATTGTAACACGACCTGAATGAAATCGTAAACAACACGTAAGCATTCGTAATAATCCGTTAATAATCCGTAAGTAATCCGTCAATAATCCGTAAACAAATCGTAAACCAACCGAAACAAATCGTTAAAGAAATCTTTACGAGTCATTTACGGATTCTTGCGAGCAGTTTACGGATGGTAAAGTGTTGATGCGAGCGGTTTACGATACTTACGGATTGTTACGACCTATTTACGAGTTATTTACGGACAAATAAATCCGTCTACAATCGTAAGAAGATTTTTGACATGACAAAAAATTGCCTCTCCTTTCACGGATCCTTACGAGTGTTTGCGAGTTGTTGCGAGTTGTGACGAGCTATTTACGCATACCAGCGAGTTATTTACGGTTGCTTGCGATTGACTACGAGTTGGCGATCCGTAAAGACTCGTAAGGAAAATCCGTGTATGTGAAGGGGGTATTAGCCTGATTAGGGACTTTCAGATTTGCACGTCGACTTAGTGGACCGCTGCGTGTGCCGTCCTTTTAAGGCACTGGCATTGCCTTAAAAGGACATCACAGTGCCTTAAAAGGACATCACAGTGCCTTAAAAAGACATGGCAGTTCCTTAAAAGGACGCGACAGTGCCTTAAAAGGACGTGACACGTATAGCAGTCCACTATGTCGACGTGCAAATCTAACTGTCCCTATTATTGAAACACTTGTAAATGAGAGGGTCTTCAGTATGATACGACCAAGAACGCGCAGCGAGTGAAGATTAGTGATGGGAGGCGAGACGTTTACATTCTGTTGTTTCCAATGAATGAGCCGTGGTGCTTTATGTTGGGGGAGCTGAGGGGGGTTTAAGATCATAAGCAATATAGAAGTAAATTACACTAATCTACACCAGACTAAACAAGAGATCTTAAAACTACATTGAAGAATCTTTGTATATATGAACTTCCTTATTCTACCGAGGTTACGTAAAGAGAAATTAACATATTTTGATACATTTAAAACACAATTTGACATATTCATATGCTTGTCAAAGCCAACACCTACATTTAAAACATGATTTTACATATTCATATGCTTGTCAAAGCTAACACCTACATTTATAACATAATTTGACATATTAATATGCTTGTCAAAGCTAACACCTACATTTAAAACATAATTTGACATATTCATATGCTTGTCAAAGCTAACACCTACATTTAAAACATGATTTTACATATTCGTATGCTTGTCAAAGCCAACACCTACATTTAAAACATAATTTGACATATTCATATGCTTGTCAAAGCTAACACGTACATTTAAAACGATTTGACATATTCATAATAATGCTTGTCAAAGCTAACACCTACGTTTAAAACATGATTTTACATATTCATATGCTTGTCAAAGCTGACACCTACATTTAAAACATAATTTGACATATTCATATGCTTGTCAAAGCTAACATCTATAATTAAAACATGAATTGACATATTCATATGCTTGTCAAAGCTGACACCTACATTTAAAACATAATTTGACATATTAATATGCTTGTCAAAGCTAACACCTACATTTAAAACATGATTTCACATATTCATATGCTTGTCAAAGCTAACACCTACATTTAAAACATAATTTGACATATTCATATGCTTGTCAAAGCTAACACCTACATTTAAAACAAGATTTCACATATTCATATGCTTGTCAAAGCTAACACCTACATTTAAAACATAATTTGACATATTCATATGCTTGTCAAAGCTAACACCTACATTTAAAACATGATTTCACATATTCCTGCTTGTTAAAGCTATCACCTACATTTAAAACATAATTTGACATATTCATATGCTTGTCAAAGCTAACACCTACATTTTAAACATAATTTGAAATATTCATATGCTTGTCAAAGCTAACACCTAATATGCGAAGAGATTGTGAAGGTGAAATGATGATATGATCGTCAATCTTAAGATGGGACGCCATATTCTAGACAAATTTGTGTTACTTTAGTATAATTTATTAACAGTTTATATGAAAAATGTTAACGATATGAAGTGTCCCCCTTGTTGTTCTTTTGAGTAGTAAGGGGCCCTGTTTGTATGTCCGAATAAGACAACTTTGTGGGATGTCCTGTTTCGATTTCAAATCAATGATCGATAAAGATGGAGAATATTTTCCATACTATGGCCCTTTTTGGAGCTGATGGTTGTTCTTTATTTTGTTTATTGGTTCAGTTCTTGTATAGCGCATAATACGTTATGAAATAACATCTCTATGCGCTTCCAAAGAGCTTTAATCTAAATTCCTTCCATGGATTCAGCAATTGGAACTCGCTGATAGTAATTGTTATCGGATGAGATACGAACAAGCTTGACCACACCCATCAGGATTGCCATAGCAACCAATGTTGCTATCATTCCAAGGATGAGCATGGCAAGAGGGTTGTAGGAAGCCAAATCTGTGATCATTGGAAAATATAAAATATGGTAGAACAATTATTGGATGTGGATTAGATATATTCACAAGCGTATCCAAGGGAACAGGAAACGACCCTCCTTCCCCTCCCCCTTCTCCCCGTCCCCCTCCTCCCCGTCCCCGTCCCCTCCACCTTCTAGTAGAAAATAGAAGAGAGCATCTGCTATATAATGGCATATTATCAGTTATTGCAATCCTTATTTGTGTCCTGTAAAGAATTATCATAACTGAGTGTGCTAAGCTATCTATGAGGAAAATGTTACATTTTCAGATTTTAAATGGTTGTTGTTCCAAAATAGTACATACCTATAGCCATATCGCTGGTTGAGCGACGGATGTAAATCGGACCATTACTGATGGTCTGAGTGGACATAACGGACGAAGATCGACGTTTGCGGTCGGGAGGTGGAGTTTCTGAGGGGCATCCTGCGTCTCGAAACGATTGAGCCTTCGCGGTACCACAGACCTTCACTAAACAGTGAATGTACACCTGAGAAAAAATATGTGATGATGCATGCATTAAACATCCAAACAAATTTGCTTTTAATTTTGTCCTAATTTTTAAAGGGGAATTCCACCCTGATATTAAAAGGATAGTTGAGTTCTTGTTTCAGACCGCAAATGCCTTCAAAAGGCATGGTTATTGCTCTTATTCTTATTTTTGACATTTTTATTGCCCTTTTAGGACCTAAAATTACTATGAAGGTACTTTTAGATCCAACATGTGTGAAATTTAGCCAATACGATCATACCAATTCAGCTCTACTTTCCCCAAAATACGGTGACCGTTAATCAATTACTTAATTAATAATAACAATACAAGGGCCGGCTCGTTGTGCGTATTATAACACATAAGAAAAAGCCCAAAACGCCAACATCTCATTGGCTGGAACAAAACGTATAATGCGCTATAATTTCGTTTTTTCAACGGCTGGTTCAAATTATCTAATTTTTTGGTGGTACACAAATATTAAAAATGGATATTCCAGCCGTCTCTGAACCGATTTTGATCAAATAAAGATGATTTTATCATTTAAATTGTATGTTCTTTCAAATTTGACATTCAAGTTTTTCATTATCTCACACACAAAAATTGTGTAGCGCCCTCTGCAACAGAACTCAATTTTCCCTTTAAGTTGGTTTTAATAGAAGCAGAAAAGGTGAGAGAAATGGATCAGTGAAAGTTTTAAAGATAAAGTTGAGTTGCATTGTGAAAGAAACGGTGTGGAACTGACCAGAAAAGGTTGATCATCTAGCATATAAGAATTTGTGTGTATTGCAAGGTTCTGGAATCATCAAAATGATAAGAAAATTGGCCAAGTCTTGGTAAAGTTACTAACACTGTACACAGAAAGATGTATATGGGACTACATGAACACGTGGCGTAAAAAGCCGCCCCCCCCCCCGATTTTGACGATGCTACATGCATATTTAGAATATGAAGGCATTTGAAGAGCCATGCTTTTCAGGGAAAATGTGTTATCTGATGTTCTTCCACACTTGCATAATAAGAATGAGTAATGCTCACAAATTATTTACACCTCTTCCCAGAACTCAACCTTCTCTTTAACTAAAAACCAATTAAAGATAAGGAAGTTAGGAATTTTTTAAAGGAGCATTCAACAAAAAATTGGCTTCTCTTTGATGTATCTTGTGAGGTCCCCTCCCATTTTCCATGTATTAAAAAACGTCAAGAATCTAAATTTATCTTCAGAAATTTCAAACCATACATTCGCCCTCAAATATGTTTTTTTATAAAACCCCTGTATGAACCATATTTATTCCGTCATCAATAACTAAGAAAATGAAAGTTTATGTAAGTCCAGGGGCGGATCCACGTAGCGATTATTCCGGCCCGGGCCCCCCCCCCCCTCCCTCCCCCCTCCCCCTCCCCCCTGCCCCCCAAAACGATAAAAAAAAATAGGATAATAACGTAAAGTTAACCTTTATAAAACAAAAAAGCGCCCCCCCACCCGCTTATTCGCCGGCCGGCTGAGTCGGCACTCAATTGTGTATTAAGATTTGGCTACCCCCCCCCCCTTGACCCCGTCTGGATCCTCTGCAGGCGCGGATCCACGGGGGGGGGGGGCTGACGGGTCAACAAAAAAAAAGAATTTAAAACAAAAATTCTCACGAATTAGGTGAAAAAAACAAAAATAGTGGTCTCACCCCCCCCCCTCACTTATTCATCGGTGGCTGAGTCGCAACTAATATTTTCTCACGGATTGGCCCCCCCCCCCCCCACCTCTTCCCGCCGGCTGGATCCGCCACTGTAAGTCTATGTATAGAGCAAAATGGAGGAGAGCTCGCAAGGTACCTCACAATTTGTGTTTCACTGAAGGCAACATCATTTTGCTATAACTTTCCTATTTTTAACCGGATATTGCTCAAATTTTCACTTATTTGTTACTCTAATTTTTCTGCTGTTATTAAAACCAAAGTCATATCAGGGTGCAATTCCCCTTGAAGGTGGGCAATTATGATCCAAAAATGAAAAAAGGCCTTATAAAAAGTCTTTAATAAGATGACGTGAAGTGTAATACGATTCAAGTATCTGTATCTTATACCATAGAGCTCAGTGAATGTGTTCAAGACCTGTGTTGCACGCAGTTGTCATTCATTTACACGTTGGTAATTACTGAACCAAAGGAGACAGGGGCAGAGATGACTTAACTGTGGGTCGAGATTCTACAATATATCTTTCTTGTAATATACTCATGTAATGGGCAAACAAAATTGTATTAAAATTAGGTGTATAAGTTCATGCCATCCAAATATTTTACCTTAGTGTAATCTCCAACGAAGGCAAATGCCTTCAAAGAAAAGCCTTCTCGATTCAATCCAGATAGATGTTTGATATCAACTTCTTCCTCATCTGGGCAACTGTTAAACCAATTGAAACAATGTACTCTAGTTAGGAGTCATACCCGTGAGAGAACGGCTAGGGAGTCATGAAATTTCGTTATGGAAGAAGAAGAATAACAATAATAACAATAATAATAATATAATAGTTTTGATTATAATGCTCATAACGATAACATGGCTTATTTCGTACCATCGGTTCTTTGCGTCTTCGGGTTACACAAACTTTCCTGAAAAATCCAGTCGTGATTCCCCAAGGGTCATGTATAACGTTTGTGAAAAACTTCCCTCTTATAAAGCCACACTGTACTACTGGTAGCTACTTGCTCCCTCTATATAGAAAACTTCCCCAATCGGTGCCTGTTGGTCCCCGATGATCCTCTCTTTCTTATGTTAATTGAGAGCTGAGTTAATGAGATAGCCACCTGACAGTGAACTCGCTGTGTGGTCTAAACCATTCTGGCTGAACCTGTTCAGCTCGTCTTTAACCCTAATAAGGCTGGGGGGCCATTATGCCCCCCCCCACGATTTTTCCGATTGTTCGGGAACGCATATGGATGGCGCCCCGCCACTCGCTGACTTTTTTTCTTTCGAGTCTTGCGCATCTTAAAAAAAAAAAAAAAAAAAAAAATTGGACCTACAGTTACAAGGTCACGTGACCTTTTGTCTTTGCATGTCAGCCCGAAAATCGCTAATTTTTGTGATTTGTGAACAAAACATATGGAAATGTCATTTTCCTTAAAATAGATCAAACATTGGTTATTGGGTCTTGTCTAAGGTTTAGGTGGTTGTTTTGGGGTCAAAATAGTTGAATTGTAGTAAGAAATGAAATAAAACAACAAAAACAAAAAAATACATAAGAAATTATAAAAACAAGAGATAACATAAGGAATAAGCTGGCTCTTCCAAATTTTGTTGTCGTATTATTATTCCAAAAGGTCTAATGAATATATGTGGTGAAAAAGAATGCTTAAATATGAATAATATATGATTTATGGGTAAAAATGTGATTTTATGACCATATTTGCATAAATTACCATAATTATGCAAATATGGTCATAATGTCCCCCCCCCCCCCCCCCCCCCCCCCCCCCCCCCCCCCCCCACGCCGGCCAAGACCTCAAATAGCCCGGCCTTTTTAGGGTTAACGCCAAAGTGTTGGCTCCAGTTTACCATACACTTTTTGATAAACCTACAGCAAATCTAAGAAAACTCATGTCTCGGCCTAACACTTTTAATACGAGATAATATGCATTCATTATGCGATCCTACAATATTCAGTGATCGTTGTCGCGGTTGAAATCGAGTCTAAAGTTATACAATTGTAAATTATAAACTCTTTGTGTTGTATGTAGCTCCCTCTCAAGGTCAAGATATTACTTAAGCTAGAAAACTATGTTTCTTGACTAAAACTGACCGATTAGCTTTTCCCGTTCGGAAATTATATATCACGACTACATATTCTGAAATGTTTATGGTTGCAGCTACCACTGTACGGCCGTATAGGCGCTATTTGAAATTAATCATAATTTACCGGGAGCACCGGTAAATTGTTATATTCAATTTTTCTCGAAAGCAGAAGTATTTTAGAGGCTAAATTTTCGATTGCTTATAATTCATTCACAGGGGCATCCAAATATATCAAAATTGTAAAGAATCACTGTCCACCCAATTTTCAAAATTTCCCAAAACTTTGTATTACCTTTAAAAAAGGCTAGCGATCGAAACCTCGTTTTTGATGATATCTTTTCAAAAATGTGTCGCTCTTATTTGTATTTGTTTGGCAATCAGTCAGGACTGAATATTTTTGACACTAATATTCATTGTACTATTTTGTATTCTATATCCGTATCTCAAAGAGCATCTTTGAAAGCTTATGATTATTTGCATTCAAATTACCTGACCATTGGAGGATATTTTCACAAAATATCGTCCGACAACATGAAGCACACGACTTTTCGTAATTTTGAGGTTACTTTTTAAGAAAGATTGTGGAACCCGACAGCCCGACCCGACTTGAACACCCGACGGAACAGAGTAAGCCGAGAAGCCTTATCAGCATCAATGCCAATTTTCCTGAGCGCCTTCAAAGTATCATTAACCCAGCAGTAAACCAGTTACCGAATAACACCTGGGAAGAGAATGGCAAATGTGGACTAATGTCTTGCCAAAAGACCTAAGTGCCGGACTTGTATTAGAACCTCTAACCCTTGGATTAAGAGTCAAGTGAATGAAAGTTCTACTAACCCTGAAGAAATTAGAGAGTAATTCGGATTGGATTCCGAGTCTCGAGTGGTTGTCGCCCAGCAGCTGTCAATAAACATACCAACGCCTGATACCGACTCAAGATACACACCAAAGTAGAGGTCATCTCCTTTCCCGACAACGGAGGTGGTTTCGGATTCACTTTCATTAAAAGCATCTGTCCGGAACCTTTCCAGTATCAGACGGAAGTCACCAGAGCCCTTATCGCTAAAGGCTACCTCACCAAGCTGTGGTTTGAAGGACCCACTGATGACTTCCTCTTTCTCAAGGCAACATTCGACCCGAACCTGCATGTGATATTTACGGGTGATTACAGTACTGTCTTCCGAACCAGGCTTGGCGTAAGTAATTACGTTGGAGAAGGTTATGGTTGTGTTATCCTCCTGTAATGACACCAAGTAATATATATAAAATAAAATAATGTTACGAAAACTAAAATGAAATCCAGTATCGAGTTCGATACAAAAACTAATGTATACTAGTACATTGTAAATGTATATTTTGTGGGCCATTTTAAGATGACGCTGAGGTGATTGTAGTGGCTCTGTCCTGTAATTGCTTTTACTGAATATGAACATGAATCAGTAATACATGGAGTTACAGTTCGGGCGATATCACAGGTTATAACTCCCATGCCGAGTTATAGAAAGAATTACTTCTAATTACAATAATGAACTATACCAGACATCATCTAACCACCCATGCCAAGATACTGGTGTTACATTTTGTTGTAACTTGTGTACGGGGGGGGGGGGGCGGGGGGGCTGAAGCCCCTCTCATGCTCCCCCTCCCCCCAAACAAATAGAAAGAAAGAAAAGGAAAGACGAATACTCCTTAGTTACCAACGATTTATAAAGTGAATAAATTGAGAGTCGCGCACCGTCCTTCAAGACATAATAGGCAGAAGAAGGCACATTGGCCCAGATACCTAAAAATCAATTATGGTTACTCCCCCCCCCCCCCCCACCCCCCTCCATCCTAGAAACGGCCGTCTATGGTGATTTTTGAATGTCATTTCATATGAAATAAGACTGTATTACTCCGTAAGAAACAATAAATAAATATCTGTAGGTAAAAATTGATTGGATTTTAGTTAATGGCAATTAGGGAGACGTGAAAACAACGTTGTATAATGCGTAATAAATGTCAAGTATAATTATGTAAGCAAAATAATATGGAAAGAGTGAGATAGAATTGAAACCCAATTTGTTTTCAAATTTGTATATACATGTTTTTTCCCTTAAAGTTTGAACAAAAACCAATGAAAAATGTGTTCTCTACCAGACTATAAAGATAACAAAATTGAGATTTATCACATAGGCCCTAAAATGAATATGCCCAAAATTGAAAAAGAAGGAGTAAAATATGCTTCCAGTTGTTGTTTCATGGAATTAGCAAAAGACGAGTAAATCATGTCAATTTTATGAAAATATACATGTATATCATTGATAAAACTCACTTTTATATTCGTATCTGCCGGTAATGTCGTTGTTTAATGTGATGTGAAAATTGAGAAATACATTTTGTTGACTTCTCTGCGCATCAAATTCATTTTTGTTAATTGATTTTATGTCAAGTGCTATTGTAGCGGAATAAGATGTCAAATAAAATTATTATTACTGTGTTATGATATTTCATAAGTTAACAAAGAAGAAATGACACAGAAACATCAACAACACGGCGGAAACGGATGAAGAACAAGATAGATTCCGGGACTTTTATTATCGGTACTTAAAAGAATAACAAATGTATATTGTTATTTGGAATGAAAGTAAACAGATTGTATACCTGTATTTAAGCCAGCATAATGCTATCGCAGCGAACTTCAAAGCAAACATATTGAGGCTCCGCCCCTGGACCCCACGCAGTTAGGGGATGTGCTCTATGTTTAAACCCCTCTTCACAAATCGTGCACACGCCATTGGTATTGGTAGTCATGGCAACAGGGGTGATTCGTACCAGTCTTTTAATTTTTTTAATTGTTATTATTTATTAGGCCAATCATAAAAACACAATACAATGACATTTTGACAGATCATGCAATACATAAACAATACAAGAGGAAAGGGAGGGAACAACGTGTGGCCTGGGCCAGGGCTCACAAAAGTGAATATAGTTATTAAGACTGATGCCCCCACCCCAGCCCCATGAAGGACTCAGGCAACGGCACTTTATATATGTCACTACCGGACGCCTCTTAATACCGGACATACCAAACATGTTTCCATACACCCGATCTTATGATAGCTTACAACAACAAAAGTTGTACCATTAAAGATTGTCCTCATTTAATGAAACATCAATTAACCCTGTTAGTCCTAATAAAATCATAAAAATCCGGTATCATACATTAATTATATCTTGTTTGGAATTATTTGGAAAAAAAAAAGGGGGGGGGGGAGCCATTCAAGCTATATTGCATTTTTTAACCGGTATACTCAGACATGACACCAAAAAGTGATTCAGTGCTGAAAGCCTGCATAAGACCCGGTTACATGTTGCAATGTCCTAATTAGGTTGATACGAAAGTTAGTTATTCTGAAAGTTCGTTTCACGGAAGGATCTATAATTCCGAATATGAAATAGGAATCATAATCCCGAAGGTTTATAATTCTAAAAATGAAAGCCAACTTTTTTTTTTTTTTTTTTTAATAACGAACCTTTGGGAGACCGAACCCTTTTTTGTTATCGGAATTATGTACCCTATTTCATTTTCAGAATCATGAACCTTCGGATCAACGACCCTTGATTCCGTAAAATGAACCCTATTTTTTTTCTCGGAATTATGAACCCACTGGCATGGGAAATTTTTGTTTCAGAGTTACAAACCTTTTAAATAAATATAGAATCAATGTTACAAACAAAATTTGAATTTAATTAAATTATCCAAGTATTCATTTATGAAAGAACTATAACACTTGCCATTTTCTTGAGCGGTCACAGCGACGGTGAAACACGACAGAAGGATGCACGGGAACGAAAACATTGCCGTTACCGTTCTGTATCTCAACAAACACACAAATGATGGAAAATGCAAGGAAATTATGCCAGATGGGATGATGAATAAAAGAAAATGATGAACAGCGACTATTAACGGTGCCTGAATTTTTAAAACTGATGTAAGGGGAACAAATCCTATATATAGACATCTGGGTGAGAACCCTTTGTTGTTTGAAGGCTAGCAATCTTTTGTGCGTTACCGTGGGAAGAAACACATAGCAAGAAAAAAACCTATATATAGAAATCTGGGTGAGAACCCTTTGTTGTTCGAAGGTTAGCAGTCTTTTGTGCTTGAAGCCGTGAACATGGGAAAAATAAATAGCAAGAAATTAAACTTAATAAGAAAGCAACCACATGTGTTTATATTGTTGCTTACAAAAGTGTCCACATTTCAATCAAAATTTCTTATCGACATACTTTAATTACAAGAAGAAAAAAAATGATAAATTTAAAGGCATTATTACCTTTTCTATCAAGGCTCAATGAAAAATGAAAAATTCGCGCAAATAAGAATTACAAGAAAAAAAAATCTAGAAAATAAGATTATGAATTAAAAGTGCGGGGATGAGGGGGGGGGGGGTGTCAAAATGCCCCTCAGTCAGAATAGAGTCGAAGACTATCTGAGGGTTTAATTGCGTCATATCATCTTATGAAACCGGTATATAACCGCGCCCATCTTCACACGTTGAGTATTGGAAAATCACAAAATAGCCGATAATATCTGGGTGGTATATGTTTTGACTAATACGTGATGATACAAATTTTGCCGGGAAACCGCCCACTAATTGATATATTTGGTAAATTATCAGATCGATCCGGCCTGGATAGATATCGCGAATGCACTTCAAAATTGAACATTTGGGCATATGTTTCTGCTTTTTTGCTTGGGAATTTAGGTTGAAGCATTGCCATCTAAACCTCTGAAGGCATAATTTGATTAAACGAATTCGTTTTCACTGGCTTATTGCCGTAGCAACAAACAGAGTTGACAAAAGACTTAACTCCGTTTCGATGACAATCAGCCATGCTCAGAAGACGAACGACTTGATGCATGGACGAATTCGTTTAATCAAATTATGGAAATGCAAGCATTACTTTAAACAATCAGAACTTTGTTATTCCAGGCTCATTTTTCCTGATTGAGATGTCATTCTGAAAGGGCAGAAATTGAACTTTCTAGAATTATGGTTATCTCTTTGAAATTCAGATACCTCCCGCCAGAATTTGCCTCTGAGCTCGTGGCTAAACTTGATTGCACTGAAACAGCACTACTTAAGATTCAGACTGATTTACTTCAAGCCACTCACAGTCAGAAAGGAGTAATGATGGTGCTGCGTTTGACACAGTGGACCATATGATTCTGCTTAATAGTCTTGAAGACCATTTTTGTATTACAGGTTTTGCTCTCACGCTTATCCATTCTTCATAAATGACAGTAATGAGGATTAATGCCCCACAAAAGGTCACTAATATAGCACATCGACACAGTTTTGATCCTAGGGCCTCACAGTTACGAGGCCATTGCTTGGCCACTGAACCATGACTGTATGCAGCGGGGGCTAGGGTAGGGGGCAGTTCCCACAATTAAAAATAAAATAAAAATGCAATAAATTTTCAATAATTCATTGCATTTCTCCCGGCCCCCAACATAAAAAAATCCTCTGTACGACCATGCATTATGGCTCAAGGCATGGGCACACAGACAAAAAAATAAGTTGGGGACCGGGGGGGGGGGAATTCAATGAATAATTGAAAATAATGACGTTTCGAACTACATTCGACACTGACATTGATGCCCCGTGAGAGAGCGTTCTTCTTTATTCAGGCGACCCCATAAGATAAGATACCACGGGATTTTTGCGCACGAAGCATGGACTCTTTTATTTACGTATTAAATGTCCATAGGCATACGAGAACATCTCAGAAATAAAAGAAAATTTGTTACGATTTATATGGAGAAACAAGATCACATGCACACTACCTGACCGCCAATCACAACCAGGCGCAAATAATAACAAAATATGTTAAAGACAAAACAATAGAAAAAAGGATCATTTTCATAGGCTCAAACTTGTAGCCAATCACAGCTCGATATTTGCACATAAGTCATCATAGCGCAAAACTTATTGATGACGTAAACTTCTTCAAAGACGCTTTGTGCTCTTCTCTCTCTCTCTCTCTCTCTCTCTCTCCCTCCCTCCCTCTTTCTCTCTCTCTCTCTCTCCCTCTCTCCCTCTCTCTCTCTCTCTCCCTCTCTCTCTCTCTCTCTCTCTCTCTCTCTCTCTCTCTCTCATGTCCCTTTTGGCTTCGAAGCAACTAATTCATGTTCTTATATCTATTCTACCGATATAAAGTTGTCTCGGATATTCTTAGAAACTTTAGTTTTCTCGCGTGGAAGCGTTTGGTATGTTGCCTTATGTGCAGTAGGATGATAACTTGGGAAGGAGAGGACTACCACATTCAAAGCATATTTTGAGATGAATTTCACCTTCACTGGCAAATTATAGCGCTTTTATTTTGGCTGTCAGTGGCAAATTGAGAGAGTGTATTAAAGAGAAAGAGAGAGAGAGGGAGAGAGAAATGGGGAGAGAGGTACATGTACTTATATCTATTCTACCGATATAAACATGTCTCGGATATTCTTAGAAACTTTAGTTTTTTTCGCGAGGAAGCGGTTTGTATGCTGCCTTATGTGCAGGTAGGATAATAAACCTGGGATAGGGGGAAGGCTCTCTATACCACATTCAAAGCATATTTTGAGATGAATTTCACCTTCACTGTCAAATTATGTCTCCTCTCCTATTCACTTTTATGTTGGCTGTCAGTGGCAAATTGAGAGAGTGTAAGAGAAAGAGAGAGAGAGGGGGAGAAAGAGAGAGAGACAGAGAGAGAGAGAGACAGAGAGACAGAGAGAGAGAGAGAGAGAGAGAGAGAGAGAGGGGGTGGAAGAGGGGAGAATAAAACCGACAGAGAAAATGTAATAGAATTGAGGGAAAAGGCAGAGAGACATACAAACATAGACAGACAGAGACAGAGAGATAGTGATAGAGAGAGGGTGGTGGAAAAGGGGAGAATAAAACCGACAGAGAAAATGTAATAGAATTTAGGGAAGAGGCAGAGAGACATACAGACATAGACAGACAGAGACAGAGAGGTAGAGATAGAGAGATAGTGTGTGTGTGTGTGTGTGTGTGTTCTAGGAAACGCTGTATCCAGTAGCAATGGCATTACATGAATGAATATTATTTTGTGGGACAAAAGTTAATGTCGTTGTGTAGGCCTAGTAAATCGACAATTCCTCATAATAATTTTGACCGCTCTTTATTTTTCAGTTCCCACTCACAGTAATATTAAGAAACATTTTATCGGCTCTAATATCGTTGATGAAGTTTGAAAGGAAGAAGTATAGAAGAGGCGGAGACCAGGATCGTTATCATCATTTTTTGAGCCCGAACATATTCGGAACGGGCGATTTGTGTTCCCATCTTTCTTAATTTGTCCCCCTTTCTTCTGTCTTTCTTTCTTTCTCCCTTCCTCTCGCTCTCTCTCTCTCTCTCTCTCTCTCTCTCTCTCTTTCTTCTTTTTAAAAATCTTCAGTACTATGTTTAATCTTTTATCCTCTGCATCACATTGTCATCTTCACGTACTAAGTACGATACAGAAAACACAGAAATAATTTAATGCATATGATGATATCATTGTTAGTCTTCTAAATATTTGATTTGATTTTGCCAAAGTCCCTGGTATAGGCTTTATCAATACGGTACAATAAGCAGATAAAAACAACGAATAAAGCACTATCGTATGATGATAAGTTTAAGTTAGGTTATATACTAAATTCAAACTTGTCTGGTGAATGGCCAGCTGAAAGCCTGATAATATTTTGCTTTCAACTCCTAATCAAAACTGAAATCGAATGTATCGATGTAAACCTAAAAAAGGGCAACTTTAATTTGATAAAGTTGAGAAATGATTCAAATAAAAAAATAAAAGGTTTTACTGAAACGTCGGATTTTGCGGCGGAGCGCGTTAGCCGAAATTAACAAAAAATTGTCTACGTTTGTTTCTGTAGATTATCTTTTTTTCGAGAACAAAAACTAACAGTTGTGATCAGATGGAAATGAAAAAATTTCGAGTTAGGCACGTGTAGCCCGTGTAGAGATCAAATACAGTATTTTTTATAGAGACCGTAGGTCTAATGTAGAGCTGACGATCGAAATAATTCAAAATTCAGATGGTTACCGTCAACAATTTTACCTGAAACTGACTGGCTTTCGCCTGAACTAGCAGATAAGATTAAAAAGGGAAACTAAAACAAAAAGTTGTCCTTCTATCCCCCCCCCCCTTCGTCATAATCGACATTAGATTTCTGACGTTCAGTTGAGGGGCTTGCGGCAGAAGAAGGCTCGAACTTCATCGCATCGCAAATCATTCCAGCGCTGTCGTTCGTAGTCATTGTGGCCAATATTGGGGGTATTAACACAGTCTTCGGCGCCCTGATAGTTGTTGGGCTCTCCAGGCTTCCAGTTACTGTATTGTAGAGGGGTGCCATCTGTCCATTCAAAGTTATTTTCCTGACGGGTATCATGGAGACCGATCCAGTATGCCTGTCATGAGATATGGAAAACATTAAAAGGGTCTCTCAGATAATTATGATGCGGCACACCACCACACAGAAAAACGGCTGCGATTTTTTATTTTTTATTTTTAAATTTTTGTTTTACTTGTAAAGGAATGGTAAATGCTAGCAACAATGAATCCAGTATATATCACTATGAACATGACGGACAAAGAAAGAGGACAAAATATACAGTTCCTCAGGTAAACAAAGGAACATCCCTTTCCTGCTATTATGTAAAAATGTGTAGAACAGGTGTCACATGCATATTCACCTGTTCTACACATTTTTACATGATATTAGCAGTGAAGGAATGTTCTTTTGTTTACCACAGCAATTGTTGAGGGTAGAATGAGGAACTGTATATTTTGTCCTATTTCTTTGTCCGTCATGTTTATAGTGTATACCTCACTGAGCTCTGTATACATGTATTACACCCCCCCCCCCCCCAACCCGATCCACCACCAGAGAATATTGGATACGCCATTGTACATGGATGCACTGTACGTATCATGTTGTATACTTACAGAGTTCTCTTGAGTGGGATGGTTAACGAGTCCCTTCCATAGCTGGTAGATGGTGTTACCTTCCTCCTCGTTTCGGATGCTTGGCAGGTCTCCTCCAAGTCGATAACAAATGTTCTCAGCATCATGAAATTTCATTTTATTGCCGAAGTATTGGTAGCAATATTCACCGACCTCCATCCAATACTGGGGACATTTCGTGCAGAACTGACCTTCAGAAAGCCAGACGAAGCCGGTCAGGAGAAGCACCATCAGAGGTATCTTCTGTATCAGGGACGCCATTTTGGAAACGATTCTTCTCTGCAAGGTTCACCTATTAATGGGTTAATTGATACATAATGGTCATCCTATTCCTTACTTTCACTCTTTTTCCTTAACATCTCATTCTCTCTCTCTCTCTCTCTCTCTCTCTATCTAGATCCCCCTGGATCCGCCACTGCCCCCACCCCCTCCGGTCATGAACAAAAATCGCCGCCCCTGGTCCTGTGCAGTCATCATGATTACGTCTCCTTTGTAGGGCAAGTTCGATCAATAACAGTGGTGTGAAAGTATCCAAACCAGATGGTTGGTTTAAATATTGAGAATGGTGGGAGATTGTATATCGTGTATAGCAGACAACACTGAAATTCGCTTATCTGGTGGAATAGGTTTGTTCTCATGAGATCCTATTTGTTTATAAGAGTTTTAATGCAAGAATTGTTAGATAAATCTCCATCGAAGAGGCACATGTTCTATGAGAGAGAAATAAGTTTTATAGTGTTTTATCAATGCCACCCAGGTGTTAAATGAGTACCCGGTAGGATGCGAAAGTGAATGTAGTTTGCTCAGCATTGTGAGCGTCTGTAATATTATGCCTGGCTGGAATGCCCCTCAGGGAGTGGAGAATGTACAAACATTTTGTGCGGGGAAGCCTAAATCAGGCGACCATGGTAATAACATACCTGTAAAGCGCGTTGTGGAATATTATTAAGTGAGACTATACGATGAAATGTCGTTCAAAATGTAATATTAGATCAGATGTAGTTTCATTACAAAAAGCTATGCTAGTATGACCAAAGCCTCCACCAATATACAGACCAAAGGGGGTTCGCTTTGGGTTCTCTTGCCATTCATAAGGATCGCTATTCGTTAGGACCGCCATTCATAAGGCCCATAATTAATAAAGACCGTTATTCATAAGGACAGCTGTTCATAATTTGAGAGAGGGGCCATTATTCGTAAGGCCCGCTATTCATAATCGGGGAAGAGGGTCGCTATTGATATTGCACCATCGGGGTCATTATTCACAGGGGTCCCTTTTAACAATACGAGAAGAGGGTCGCTATTTGTGATATGCATACAGGCTATTATGAATACCGACCCTCGTTTCGTCTTGTATATTTAAGAGTTTTGACCGAACCTGATATACAACCAAATCGGTTCCTTCTCTCCTCTTCCTCCTTTTTATCTCCTTTCTCCTCCTCCTCCGCCTCTTCCTCATCGTCTCCCTTCTTCCCTTCCTTATCTTACTCTTCTTGCTCTTCCTCTCCTCCTCCTCTTCTTCTTCTCCTTTCTTCCAATCTTCATCAACGAGCAGAGGATATAACTTTTGTCCCACAAAATGCAGACCTAATATAAATTTGTATAGTGCCATTTCTGCTGGATACAGTATTTCCACACGCGCACGCCCTCTCTCTCTCTCTCTCTCCCATCTATAATGGTCCATTGCATTTCTTTATTACAGTATATCGGTTTTATTCACCCCCTCGTTCACGTCTCTCTCTCTCTCTCTCTCTCTCTCTCTCTCTCTCTCCCTCTCTCTCTCTCTCTGTTCCATCAATTATATTACATTTTCTCTGTCGGTTTTATTCTCCCCTTTTCCTCTCTCTCTCTCTCTCTCTCTCTCTCCCCCCCCCCCCTCTCTCTCTCTCTCTCTTTCTCTTACACACTCTCAATTTGCCACTGACAGCCAAAATAAAAGTGAATAGAAAAGGAGACATAATTTGAGAGTGAAGGTGAAATTCATCTCAAAATATGCTTTGAATGGGGTATAGAGAGCCTTCCCCTATCCCAGGTTTATTATCCTACCTGTACATAAGGCAGCATACACACCGCTTCCTCGCGAAAAAACTAAAGTTTCTAAGAATATCCGAGACATGTTTATATCGGTAGAATAGATATAAGAACATGTTATTCGGCAACATAGGAATGAATTAGTTGCTTGAAAGCCAAAAGGGAGAAAGAGAGAGAGAGAGAGAGAGAGAGAGAGAGAGAGAGAAGAGCAAAGAGCGTCTTTGAAGAAGTTGTTACGTCATCAATAAGTTTTGCGCTATGATGACGTACGTGCAAATATCGAGCCGAGATTGGCTACAAGTTTGAGCCAGTGAAATGTTCCTTTTTTACTTTTGTTTTGTTCTCAACATGCTTTGTTATTATTTTCGCCTGCTGTGATTGGCGGTCAGGTAGTGTGCATGTGACGTTGTTTCTCCATATAAACCGTTACAAATTTTCTTTTATTTCTGAGATGTTGATATTCAGGCAAGAAGCGTCAATCCCAGTGGCAAAAATATTCTCGTATGCCTACGGACATTTAATACGTAGATAAGAAAGTCCATGATTTGTGCGCAAAAGTACCATGAAATCTTATCTTATAGCGTCACCTGAATAAAGAAGAACGCTTCTCACGGGGCGTGAATGTCATTGCCGAATGTTGTTCGAAACGTCATTATTTTGCTGACGTCCTACGCGTTGACATCTGTCTGAATATTTCTTGTAAGTTTAGTTACAGATTCTATGTTTTTAATGTTTTAATGCTGTATTCTTGTTCAATGTGTCGTTCTTTTGCATTTCCTGCATCTACCAATAATTAGGTGTTGTCCTGGGCTTTGAACAAGTTCGGTCAATAAAGTGATGTTTAAGAGTATCAAGATGACAGCCGAACCGGTTAGTTTAGATATTGAAAATGGTGGGAGTTTGTACAGTATATCATGTATTGCAGACAACACCGATATTTGCTTTGAAAGAAATTGGATTCTTCCTCAAAAGTTCCTATTTGTTTATTAGCTTTTCATTGCAAGAAGTCTTAGATAAATCTCCATCGAAGAGGCACATGTCCTATTTTTTTTTTTGGGGGGGGGGGAGGAGGTATTTTAAAGAAAGTTATGTTGTAAGATCGTTATGTTATCAACGATGTTTGTTTTTTAAAGAATGGCTATAAGGCTTCTGATCATTTTTTGAGAGGTAAGTGAGACTACAATGAATTGTCGTTCAAAATTTAGTATTAGATCAGATGTAGTTTCATTACAAAATGTTGTGCTAATGACCCCCATCCCCCACCAATATACAAACCAAAGAGATATGCTGCAGGTTTATGTATACATTTTGGCTATCGCTGTTGATGCGGGAAACAGGCAGGATGGAATCGGGCTACTTTCCAGGTCGGTTCGGGATCGTCGGTTGTTGGGCCTGCATAGGTTCCCGACCAAGCGAAATTCAAGAAGTTTTGATCGGTCTGTTGTCGATCTGTTGTTGGTCTTGGTGGTGTAATTGTAGTATGAGTATGGAGAGAACGGATGAGATAGAGATAAGATAGGGAGAGAAAGAGAGAGAGAGAGAGAGAGAGAGAGAGAGAAAGAGAGAGAATGAGAGGTTAAGGAAAAAATATGAGGGAGAAAATAGTGAAAGTAAGGAATAGGATGACCATTATATATCAATTAACCCATGAACAGGTGGACCTCGCAGAGAAGAAGCGTTTCCGAAATGGCGTCCCTGATACAAAAGATACCTCTAATGATGCTTCTCCTGACCGGCTTTAGTTGGCTCTCTGAAGGTGAGGTCTGCACGAAATGCACGAAATGTCCCCAGTATTGGACGGAGATCGGAGAATATTGCTACCAATACTTCGGCAATAAAATGAAATTTCACGACGCTGAGAACATTTGTAATCGACTTGGAGGAGACCTGCCAAGCATCCGAGACGAGGAGGAAGGTAACACCGTCTATCAGCTATGGAAAGGACTCGTGAATCATCCAACTCAAAAGGACTCCGTAAGTACATGCTTCAGTGGTGGACCCAATATTCTCTGGTGTTGGATGGGGTTGTTGTTGGGGAAGGGGGGGGGGGTGTCACAACTGTGAACAAATCTGTGGCAAACAATTAATTTTGATATACACTGGACATATTGTGTTGTAAGTAGTTACCATTCCTTTAAAAGTAAACAATTATTATAAAAAAAACATCGCGGCTTTACCAGGGGCGGCCGAGCGACTTCCAAAGTGGGGGGCACCAACAAAAAAGGGCACTTTCTGGAGAAAAAAAGGGCACCTACATTGGGAAATCTCAAAGCGAAAATATACAATTTTTTAGACATTGGTATATACCCCTACATTGTGATTACATTATCAGGGATGATTTCATTATTTGTTTCTCTTCATACATCATACAAGATATCGCTTAAGCATCATACTGTACAGTTGGGTGTGATGTCTGAATATGCATTAACGAGCGAGCGAAGCGAGCGAGAAAAAATTTAAAGATCTGTGAGGTCGCAGTGCGAAAAATTACATCTTATTAAGAGGAAAAAAGCCAATCGTGATGGGGTTATAAGCAAATTTTCATAACGGAAGACTGAAAAGACCTTTGATAAGTAACATAATTATATCATCTTTAAATGCGAGCGAGCGCAGCGAGCGAACTTTGGGGGAAATTGCTCTTAGTCGCTTTAAATAAGGCACGTTTAATGATTACATGAAAAGGGGGCAATTATCGAAAGGGTATTAAGACACTTATTAGAAAAGAAAAGGAGCACCTTTTCAAAGTACAAAGGATAATTATAAGAGGTGAAAATGAGGCATTTTTTTCACCTGAAAAGAGGCACTCACCAGTGATGAAAAAGAGGCGTTTACGAAAATGGGAAATAGGCATTTGTTGACGGAAAAGGGGCACTCATCAGATTTTGATAGCGGCATTTATAAGTCAAAGGGGCACGTATCATTATTAAAAAAGGAATTATCAGAGGTGAAAAGGGACACTGACCAGATATGAAAAGGGGCACTTATGAAAATGTAAAAGGGGCACTTATAATAAAGGAAAATGTGCATTTGTTGAATGAGAAGGGGGCACTTATTAGAAAGGCAAAGGGGTAGTTATGAGAAGGGGAAGGAGCTTTCTCTTTTTAATGGGGGCACTTATCATAAGGAAAAGGGGCACTTATTAGAAAATAAAAGGGGCACATATTAAAATGAAAGGTGTGCTCATCCGAGTTTAAAAAAGGGGTAGTTATTAAAAGGAGAAGGGGCACTTCTTACAAAGGAAAAAAGGGGCAGTTGTCAAAGTAAAAGGAGCACCTCTCAGTTTTGAATAGGACAATTATCAGAGGTGAAGGGGTCATTTATCAAAAGTGAAAAGGGGCACTTCTCGTACCTGAAAAGAGGCACTTACTAGAGATTAAAAATGGCACTTATTCAAGATAATTTCAAGATTTATGAGAATGGAAAAAGGACACTTATTGCTAAGGAAAATGGGAACATGTCGAAGGAAAAGGGGCACGTGTCAAAAATAAAAAAAAGGGCACTCGTCAGAGGTGAAAAGGGGGAAGGGGCACGTTTACTAAGTAATAGGGGCAGTTGTCAAAGTAAAAGGGGCACTTTTCCTATGTAAAAGGGGCACTTCTTACAAATTAAAAGGGGCACTTTTCCTATGTAAAAAGGGGCACTTTTGGGGTATCTGAAAAAGTGGGGGGGCACTGTGCCCCCCCCCCCCGGGAGGGCCGCCTCTGGGCTTTACTCATTACACTACACCATCTCTCCTAAACAGGCCTACTGGATCGGTCTGCGTGATACCCACCAGGAAAAAAAGTTTGAATGGACAGATGGTACCCCTCTACAATAGTGTGACGGATATATGAAAATGATCTTTCTCTTTCTACTCTTTCTCTTTCTAGCTCTTTCTCTTTCTTACTCTTTCTCTTTATATATTCAATACTTGTAAATATTGTGACCATTATAAATATAAAATGTCTTTTATAATCGTTACTTATTTGTGACATGTTTTTAATGGATTTGCTCTGAACGAGCGGCTAATATAACAAGTAGCATGTGCTCTTGTTGATAAACAATGCGTAATTTATTCCACTATTGATCGATAACTTAATATTCATGTATAATTCATTAGTTTAAGGCGCGATCCAAGGTGCGCAGCCAATTAAATGATTGCATATGCGCGTACGGCTTTCTTTTCCATGCGCGACCCAACCAGTATAAATAGTCCGCGCGTGGGTTACTGGGTTACCCAGGTACGTGACTGACAGTTTTTACAGGTAGTACGCGACTGACAGTTTTATTTACAGGCTACTGAATTACGCGAAAGGTGAATATAAATAGTGACTCATACAATGTTTACTTATGCAAATTTACTAGGATTGTTCTAAAATGATAGTGGGAGAGGGATATTTTATTGTTCTATGGATCAATGCGGTCAGAGTGGTGTATATGAAGAGAGGTTTTGAAGTATTTTTGATGGTGATATATTAAGTTGGAAATAGGCATCTATAATTTTGTTATAGTTTGGATGGGGGGAAGCAAGACAGAATGTCCAGTACCGGTAGTGAATGGACGAAACGTCCTTGAACTTGTCTAGGACGGTCGGTGCGTCCCATTATCGTTTAAGGGACACGGTGTTTCATAAATATTGACATGGGATTATAGTTGAATTATTATAGAGATATCATTATACAAATACATGAAAGATGTTTTTATTATGTGAAATGTCTATTTTGTGTGATTATCTTCTTCTTTGTGAAGATAATATTGCCATTGTTAAGGAATAAATCTAGAATTGGTCAACCTATTTTGGAAGAGAGAGATTTTGCTCTTTGGTGTCCTAATTGATTAATTTGGACACATAAAATTGAGTGTGATTCAGGTCGTTGAGCAGACTGACAATCTGTCCCAAATGCGGTCATATCTCAAGTCTAGCCATTTCTAGTTTAATTTCTATGGCCTGTTTAACTATGTGTTATAAGAAATATTACATTGTAGGTCTATTGTTGTCTTGATTTCTCCTAGACTATGAATATTTGGAAAGGAAGGCTTCGGTCCTTTGTGACCTAATTAAGGCCAAAAAGTCACCAGTGCCTCCGTAGTTTAATTCATATCATTTAATATTGTATAACGCTTAAACTTATAACACATGTATTCGCCTATCTAGAGGGCGTGATACTTCGTAGATCTTGTAATGATGTTTTAATGAACTTGATATTGTATAGTCTATAGATATTGTATAGAAAGTGTATATAAAGGATCGAGACAGTTGGAGAGACAACTTTGTCGTATATCTATAGTTTATTATCTACATTTTATTAATGCATATATAACAGTTTATTACAGACATGAGTGTAACACTTCCCCCCCCCCCCCCCTTTCTCCTTCTTCGTCCTGTCTTGGACGGGACAGTGTGTCCTTCAACCTGGAATGGACACAGAACGTTATATGTATAGACAATGCATGGGCTTGTCTTGGAGGACACAGTGTCCTTAGATTTGGACATGGACAGTGTCTCTTCTTCCCCCCCCCCCCCCCCTTCTTACTCCTTGAATTGCACTCATTATTTGTATATAGCATGACATGTATATCAATAGAATGTCATTGAATAGTGGACAGTTGAATATGTACACTCGTAGTTAATTAATTAAATAGCTGCATTTACGAGCCCATCTAAATCAGGCAATTATTACTATTACTACATAATTAAGAGGTGCGAACTTAAGACAGTAAGGGACGAATTCAATGGAATGCCGGTTATCTTTGAATTTAGAAAGTCAAATCTTATACAAGTATATTCTGGAGTAAGTTATAAAAAAATAAGTAAGTTATTCTGAAATGGCTCGAAAGCTATCTTAGTGACAGAATGCAGTTTGTGAAATACAAAGAGTCATCATCAGAAAGTAGATATATCAAATGCGGTGTACCACAAGGTTCTGTCTTAGGACCAACTCTGTTTTTAATCTATATAAATGACTTGCCAACTGTGACAAATTATTTCAATTTCAGACTATTTGCAGATGATTTTAATATTTTTCATACTTTTCCCAAAGGTGTAGATCAAATAGATGAGTGTGAAGTAAATGAAAATTTAAAATCCATACAGAATTGGTGCACTGCAAATAAGCTTACTATCAATGCGTCAAAAACCAATTTCATGTTCTTCAGTAGTCGTAGAAGAAAGGCTGTGCTTAAAGGGAGATTACAAATATCTGGGGCAGAATTAAGAGAAGTGGAGGAAGCGACATTTGTTGGCATTACCATTGACAGACATTTTACATGGAATTCACATATAAAATCTGTTAATGACTGTATACGGAGAAAGGTCGGCATCCTCTTTAAATTACGGCACTTTGTCTCTAAACATATATTGATACTGTTGTATAAAGCTCTTATACAGCCACATATTACATATGGCATCGAGGTTTGGGGTAGTACTTATAAATCACACTTGAATTGTATATTTTATACTCAAAAGATGGCTGTACGTGCTATAACTTTCAAGCCACATCGTTCTCATACTAATGCACTGTTTCATGACCTCAAATTGTTGAATGTTTTTAAATTGCATAAATTATCTATTTGTACTTTTGTGTTTGATTTGATAAATGAACGATTACCTCATTCCTTAAAACATTATTGCAGTATGATACAACATGAATATTCCACAAGACAAAAAACGGGTCGACAATTACGTCTTCCTTTATTCAAAACAGACCAAGGAAAGTTTTCTGTTTCGTTTGTTGGAAGTAATTTTTGGAATATGCTTCCTACTGATCTAAGAATTGAGAGATCAAGAACCTCTTTTCGTAAAAAACTTACAAAATTACTCTTAAGTGAAAACCACGAATCATAACCTCGTAACTATATAGTTGTATATAGTAACCAGTCTCATTTTAATATTATACACAAAATTATTTATAAGATTTGGAAACCCATCATATATTTTTAAATTAACTTTATTTTAGGCTTTAGATAACGAGAGTCAGACTCGACTAGCACATGTGCTATTTTTGACTCTATTTTACCATCGATCACAAACTCATTGTAAATAGTCATTTATTGTTTTACTCTTGAAGCAAAATTTACTTTATATTTGTCATAATGTACATGTATATCGCTGTAGAACATGTATCTTTTTATAATTCATGTCATGCATTTATGTTATATTGACATTGTCATTGTACATTTATCTTTTGTTTCAATGTTTTCAATGGTGGTGAATAAATAAATTCAATTCAATTCAATTCAATAACTAGGAGATAAATACTCGAGGCTAGTTTATAACGGTGATGATGGATTTATATAGGTACAATGTTTAACCGACACAGTGTGTTAGCTTGTTACTTAATAAAGGAGTGGAAAGACTGTTGAAATCCTGGTCGGAAGGGTGTATTGGTTTTAATGTTTCATTCTTGTAGAATGGGGACGATAAAGGGACACATTGGCCAAAAGGTGTCAGGCGCAGGTAGATAGTTGACTTTCAAGGGGTAGGAGTACCGAGAATACTAGTAGTCGGTCAGAATAGAGTTACTTGTAATAGGAGTTAGAAAGAAATGTTAACTTTGGTTTGACAGCCATGGTGGTTTGTAAAGTTCGTTAGTAAAGCCTCTATCTAAGTTCAGTAAGTTTATACATGTACATTATTTAAATCGTATGCAGTCTATACTAGTCAATTAAGTGTTGACATCCTGTAAATATAAAGCTAAGAAATACTGTATAAATTATATAAGCAGTAAACATTTATTACAATAATTAATTAATGTATATCTAGTAGTTAGCAATCAGTAAGTTAGTAAGTTCATGGAAGTACTTCTATTCTTGTTGAGAGTTTTATAGTTCTTATATTGTTGAACAGTTGCCTAGAAATGGCTTATAGAATAATAAATTCATTATTCGACTTAGAACGATTTCAAGTTATAAATCTTGTTAGTCTGGTTTGCCTAGTAAATTAAGTATGCATTGTTGATGATAGCGTACGAAATCTATAGTAGATTTAGAACTACTGCAGGATTTATTACTAAACAGGAACACAAAACTTCGTCTGTATACTTCAGACAAACGGACTCAGGTCATCGTGCCTTATATAATCGCTCGGAAGTGTGAAAGGGAATAAGATACTATTTTTGTTATTTAGTGAGTGACTGAGTGGAAGACTTGATACACAGAAACGAATGTATGGGACATGATTATGGTCTAAATGGTGTTGTGAGGCTTGTTAGAGAGACAAAAACATGATTAGTTCCTACTTAATGATACTTAATTACGGTATCAGGGGTGAGAATAACACTCACCTATAAAAGGATGGAAGATATTGTGAAGTGGTTTGAGACTCTAGAAGCTAACTTTGAGTGGAAATGGCCAAATCAATACAGGATTTTCCCAGAGTGAGACAGTGCGTCTTGCACGTGACGAGAGACAGATTGGAAAAGGACGAGACAGTGCGTCCCAAAAGGAAGCAATTGCCATACGTCACAATGACTTTAAGCGTATACTAGAAGAAGGACGCATGGTCCGGTTTCTTAGGAATCTGTGTATGTAAGTGAGAGTGTATCAGATTACAGAGTGAATGTAAACACACAAACCGTGTTGTTTTGGAGATCCTAGCGCTCCAGATTAAGACTAGGTGGTGGCAGCAACCGTCATGGTAATTCATGGTATAAGAGACCGACATAAAAGTGGTTATTGATGTAGTCTTCTTTCCAGACCTGTTTTACTTGTATTCCCTATATTGATAGAATTCGCTATAATGGTAGCAGGAGAAAGTTTATGTAGCGATGGGGATGATTTTGGGACAATGGTGGAAGCATATTAACCACCCCCCTTGATTCCACGATTCCCTAGAACCGTCACAATGGTGGTATTTCTATCAACCCCCCCCCCCCCCTTTCTTCCCGATTTCACGTAACCGCCACAATGGTGGCAGCGGTGGGATTTAGAAGCATCTTTAATTGCGATTAACTGCAATTCTAAGATGAGTTGTGTTCTTGTTTTGGTGATAAATTGTGAGAATCACTTAAAGAAATTAACAAGTGTTATTTTTTATGATGTAGTAAACGTACAGTAATTAGGAAACTAGTGCAAACCAGACAAGATCGGTATCATGAACTTCTAAACTTATGAGTGCAACTTTTCAATAGAGTATGTAAAAATAATAATAAGAGTAAAATTGAACACTGTAAATTAAGTTGTACAAAAACGATATTGTAAGAGGTTAACTGGTGACTTTAAATTCTTGGTTGGCATATACATTTTTAAACAAAATGGATCCAAGAAGTGAAGTTCTCGGCGGACTGGACGGAGTGTCTGGAATTACGCAGACGGTGTCTGGACAAAGTGTCCAATCGGGACCAGGTGTCCAACAGAGACAGGAAGTCCAACAGGAACCAAGACGCTTGGAAATGGATGTCCAGGATCCAGAAATTGTACTAGACATGGCTTTTATGGAAATGCCATTCCTGAGGAACATAGACGTGTCTTTACACCGAATCGGAGAAGGAAATACTTCCGGGCAAGTTTGCTGGAAAATCCCCTGGTCGGACTTTAGAAGACACTTTGATGTCTGTATGCGTCTCAATAACTGGAGTGATGTGGAGGCTGGACAGTATTTGGCAACTCGCTTACATGGATTAGCGTTAAACATGTTGCACAATCTTCCACAAGGACTCATCTTTACTTACACGGAGCTCGTGTTCCACCCTGATGGCAGGTTTGGTTCAGGTGACCAGCTGGAATTTTCTCTTTGAGTAGAGAATGAGGAAACGTAAACCTAAGGAGTCACCGCAGGAACTTGGGTCAGGCTATCCAGGAGTTGTCTTGCTATGCATATCCTGAATTGACGGCTGATGCAATCCAGGCTGGACTGATGACTGCATGAGGCATTCATAAGATGACTGCATGAGGCATTTATAAGGCTGAGGGAGCCCCGTGAAAGATTTCGTCCCAGTCATCCTGTTCGTGCTGTAGACACTATACCGTGGAGTCAGAACCTTTGGACAAAAAGACAAGAAAGGAAATTGATGAGTTGAGATCAAGTATCAGTGAGATCATGCAAATGGTGAAGGAAATGAGTCTGAAGAAAGAGGACTCGACGTCTGGAATTATTTATTTCTATTTGAAGTAATGTCATTTGGACTCTGGAATGCCCCCTCCACCTTTGAATGGCTCATGGAAAAAGTGTTAGATGGTTTGCAGAGGAAGATTTTGGTAGTTTACTTGGATGACGTGATTGGGTTTGGTCCTACTGTGGAAGAAGTGTTAGACAAGTGGTATCTGAGGAAGGTGTAGGGACTGACCAGGCAAAAATTGAGACAGTCAAAAGTTGGCCCCAGCCTAAAACCCAGACCGAAGTGAGAAGTTTCTTGGATTAGCATCATACTATCGACGATACATCAAAGGCTTTGCAAATGCTGCAAAACCACTTCATGCTCTTACCGAGAAAAATCGTGCTTTCCTCTGGACCCCTAAATGTGCCAGTTTGCATTCCAGCTACTCAAGGAAAAACTCACTACCGCCCCGATTCTGGCTTACCCCAAGCTTGGACAGAAATACATACTAGATACAGATGTTAGTAAATATGGAATAGGAGCAGTCTTATCCCAGGAGCATGATGGACATGAGCGAGTTGTAGCGTATGCTAGTCGAACCTTCAGTAAAGCAGAGCAGAATTACTGTGTAACTAGAAGGGAGTTGCTCGCTATTGTTGTGTTTGTCAAACACTTTTGGCATTATCTCTATGCACAAGATGTGTTGGTGCGGACTGATCATGGAGCGTTAAGATGGCCATGACTTTCGAGAACCTGGAAGGACAGCTGGCTAGATGGTTGGAAGTAATTAGTCAGTATAGACTTACCCTTCAACACAGAGCAGGACGAGTCCACATGAACGCAGATGGTCTCTATCTCGAGGCGGCCCTGTACACAATGTGGTCGACTGGATGATATCTGTAATTGGAAACATTAGATAAAGATGCAGTTAATCAACTTGATATTTTTATGATGTATATAAATAAAAATATATATTTAGTATTTTTGTTTGTTTGTCTATTTCAGTAAATAGAATGAGAAGGTGAATCTGCGATGATTACACCGCCGGAGATTCATGGAAATGAAACTGGACTGGAAGGGCAAATTGATGCCATTCATATTTCTCCTAAATTCACTTGTGCTGAGATATGGAGAGCATAATTGAATGAAGATATTTAATTATATTGTTTGCTATTGGTAAAGATTCTGTAAATAATAAGAAAATATGCATTCAGCTACTGGTTGCTGGGTCAGCCAGTTAGAAAGAGGGGGATAGTGTGACGGATATATGAAAATGATCTTTCTCTTTCTACTCTTTCTCTTTCTAGCTCTTTCTCTTTCTTACTCTTTCTCTTTATATATTCAATACTTGTAAATATTGTGACCATTATAAATATAAAATGTCTTTTATAATCGTTACTTATTTGTGACATGTTTTTAATGGATTTGCTCTGAACGAGCGGCTAATATAACAAGTAGCATGTGCTCTTGTTGATAAACAATGCGTAATTTATTCCACTATTTGATCGATAACTTAATATTCATGTATAATTCATTAGTTTAAGGCGCGATCCAAGGTGCGCAGCCAATTAAATGATTGCATATGCGCGTACGGCTTTCTTTTCCATGCGCGACCCAACCAGTATAAATAGTCCGCGCGTGGGTTACTGGGTTACCCAGGTACGTGACTGACAGTTTTTACAGGTAGTACGCGACTGACAGTTTTATTTACAGGCTACTGAATTACGCGAAAGGTGAATATAAATAGTGACTCATACAATGTTTACTTATGCAAATTTACTAGGATTGTTCTAAAATGATAGTGGGAGAGGGATATTTTATTGTTCTATGGATCAATGCGGTCAGAGTGGTGTATATGAAGAGAGGTTTTGAAGTATTTTTGATGGTGATATATTAAGTTGGAAATAGGCATCTATAATTTTGTTATAGTTTGGATGGGGGGAAGCAAGACAGAATGTCCAGTACCGGTAGTGAATGGACGAAACGTCCTTGAACTTGTCTAGGACGGTCGGTGCGTCCCATTATCGTTTAAGGGACACGGTGTTTCATAAATATTGACATGGGATTATAGTTGAATTATTATAGAGATATCATTATACAAATACATGAAAGATGTTTTTATTATGTGAAATGTCTATTTTGTGTGATTATCTTCTTCTTTGTGAAGATAATATTGCCATTGTTAAGGAATAAATCTAGAATTGGTCAACCTATTTTGGAAGAGAGAGATTTTGCTCTTTGGTGTCCTAATTGATTAATTTGGACACATAAAATTGAGTGTGATTCAGGTCGTTGAGCAGACTGACAATCTGTCCCAAATGCGGTCATATCTCAAGTCTAGCCATTTCTAGTTTAATTTCTATGGCCTGTTTAACTATGTGTTATAAGAAATATTACATTGTATTGTTGTCTTGATTTCTCCTAGACTATGAATATTTGGAAAGGAAGGCTTCGGTCCATTGTGACCTAATTAAGGCCAAAAAGTCACCAGTGCCTCCGTAGTTTAATTCATATCATTTAATATTGTATAACGCTTAAACTTATAACACATGTATTCGCCTATCTAGAGGGCGTGATACTTCGTAGATCTTGTAATGATGTTTAATGAACTTGATATTGTATAGTCTATAGATATTGTATAGAAAGTGTATATAAAGGATCGAGACAGTTGGAGAGACAACTTTGTCGTATATCTATAGTTTATTATCTACATTTTATTAATGCATATATAACAGTTTATTACAGACATGAGTGTAACACTTCCCCCCCCCCCTTTCTCCTTCTTCGTCCTGTCTTGGACGGGACAGTGTGTCCTTCAACCTGGAATGGACACAGAACGTTATATGTATAGACAATGCATGGGCTTGTCTTGGAGGACACAGTGTCCTTAGATTTGGACATGGACAGTGTCTCTTCTCCCCCCCCCCCTTCTTACTCCTTGAATTGCACTCATTATTTGTATATAGCATGACATGTATATCAATAGAATGTCATTGAATAGTGGACAGTTGAATATGTACACTCGTAGTTAATTAATTAAATAGCTGCATTTACGAGCCCATCTAAATCAGGCAATTATTACTATTACTACATAATTAAGAGGTGCGAACTTAAGACAGTAAGGGACGAATTCAATGGAATGCCGGTTATCTTTGAATTTAGAAAGTCAAATCTTATACAAGTATATTCTGGAGTAAGTTATAACTAGGAGATAAATACTCGAGGCTAGTTTATAACGGTGATGATGGATTTATATAGGTACAATGTTTAACCGACACAGTGTGTTAACTTGTTACTTAATAAAGGAGTGGAAAGACTGTTGAAATCCTGGTCGGAAGGGTGTATTGGTTTTAATGTTTCATTCTTGTAGAATGGGGACGATAAAGGGACACATTGGCCAAAAGGTGTCAGGCGCAGGTAGATAGTTGACTTTCAAGGGGTAGGAGTACCGAGAATACTAGTAGTCGGTCAGAATAGAGTTACTTGTAATAGGAGTTAGAAAGAATGTTAACTTTGGTTTGACAGCCATGGTGGTTTGTAAAGTTCGTTAGTAAAGCCTCTATCTAAGTTCAGTAAGTTTATACATGTACATTATTTAAATCGTATGCAGTCTATACTAGTCAATTAAGTGTTGACATCCTGTAAATATAAAGCTAAGAAATACTGTATAAATTATATAAGCAGTAAACATTTATTACAATAATTAATTAATGTATATCTAGTAGTTAGCAATCAGTAAGTTAGTAAGTTCATGGAAGTACTTCTATTCTTGTTGAGAGTTTTATAGTTCTTATATTGATGAACAGTTGCCTAGAAATGGCTTATAGAATAATAAATTCATTATTCGACTTTAGAACGATTTCAAGTTATAAATCTTGTTAGTCTGGTTTGCCTAGTAAATTAAGTATGCATTGTTGATGATAGCGTACGAAATCTATAGTAGATTTAGAACTACTGCAGGATTTATTACTAAACAGGAACACAAAACTTCGTCTGTATACTTCAGACAAACGGACTCAGGTCATCGTGCCTTATATAATCGCTCGGAAGTGTGAAAGGGAATAAGATACTATTTTTGTTATTTAGTGAGTGACTGAGTGGAAGACTTGATACACAGAAACGAATGTATGGGACATGATTATGGTCTAAATGGTGTTGTGAGGCTTGTTAGAGAGACAAAAACATGATTAGTTCCTATACTTAATGATACTTAATTACGGTATCAGGGGTGAGAATAACACTCACCTATAAAAGGATGGAAGATATTGTGAAGTGGTTTGAGACTCTAGAAGCTAACTTTGAGTGGAAATGGCCAAATCAATACAGGATTTTCCAGAGTGAGACAGTGCGTCTTGCAC